>ML391983.1:21312-42115 GCA_005239525.1 Nicotiana knightiana | reverse complement strand
AGCTTTGGGAAGATTTATTTCTAAGTCTTCCGAAAAAAGTTTTAAATTCTTCTCAGTTCTCAAAAAGAAGAATCGGTTCGAATGGGCTGAAGAATGTCCGCAAGCCCTCAAGATTCTGAAGATTTATCTATCGAAACCACTGCTGCTTTCAAAGCCAAAAGAAGGGGAAAGATTGTACATCTACCTGGCTGTTTCAGAAATTGCTGTAAGTGCAATACTGGTAAGAGAAGAAAAAGGTAATCAATCACCTATGTATTATGAAAGTAAAACTTTTTTAGATGCCAATACTAGATATCCACATCTGGAAAAGTTAGCCTTAGCTTTAATAATGGCATCTAGAAAATTACGACCATATTTTCAAAGTCACCCAATCACCGTTGCGACTTCATATCCATTACGAAATATTCTGCATAAACATGAATTGTCAGGAAGATTAGCCAAGTGGGCCATAGAATTAAGTGAGCATGAAATAATCTATCAGCCTAGGACTGCAATTAAGTCAAAAATACTAGCTGATTTTGTTGCTGACTTCAGTAATAGCATTATCCCTGAAATAGAAAAGGAGTTACAACTTTTTAGCGGTGCTAATCCGGGCCTATGGACCCTATTCACCGATGACTCCTTGAATATAAAAGGTGCCGGCTTAGGCATAGTCTTAATATCACCCACGGGTGAAAAGACACGGCAAGCTATAGAGTGTTATCCTATAACTAATAATGAAGCAGAGTACAAAGCTGTTATTGCAGGGCTTGAACTCACACGGGAGCTCTCAATCGAGAAAATCGTGATCAACAACGACTCCCAACTGGTAGTAAATCAGATACAGGGGACTTACATCGCTCGAGAGACTAGAATGCAACAGTATCTTGAAAAAGCACGAGAGCTCGTGAGACAATTCAAAACATGGAAGGTAATGCAAATACCTAGAGAGGAAAATGCAGAAGCAGATGCATTAGCTAACCTCGCAGCAGTCACGGAAGTAACAAACAAAGAGAATGCAATTGTTGTCCAACTATTCCACTCAATGATCGACCAGGACAAGAATGAGGTCACTTTTAACAACTTAACCTGGGACTGGAGAAATGAAATTCTTAATTTTTTGCAGAATGGCACCGTACCTGAAGACAGGAAAGCAGCTCAAGCACTTCGCCGCAAAGCTGCACGGTACTGCCTTATTCGCAACTCGCTTTATCGCAAGATGTTCGGAGGACCCCTAGCTAAATGCCTCGGACCTAACCAAACAGAATTTTTGATGAAAGAAGTCCACGAAGGACATTGTGGAAATCACTCAAGGGCGAGATAATTAGTGAAAAACCTAATCAGAGATGGATACTATTGTCCTAAGATGGAAGAAGAAGTCGAGAACTTCGTATCCAAATGCAAAAGGTGCCAAAGGTTTGCCAATAACATGCATCGACCAGCGGAATTATTGCATCCAATAATATCCCCATGGCCTTTCATGAAATGGGGTATGGACATAGTGGGAACTCTTCCCACAGCTAAAGGACAAGTACAATTTTTGCTTGTGCTAACCGACTATTTTACAAAATGGGTAGAGGAAAACAAGTGCGAGAAAAGGAGGTTAAAAGCTTCTTGTGATGAAACATAATATGCCGCTTTGGAATACCAAAGGAGATCGTGTGCGAAAATGGCCCACAATTCATAGGCTCGCAAATCACAGAATTCTTCGAAAGCTGGCAAATCAAACGGATCACTTCAACACCATACCACCCCGTGGCTAATGGTCAAGCTGAGTCAACGAATAAGGTCATCATCAACAATCTAAAGAAGCGGCTGGATAAAGCCAAAGGAAACTGGCCTGATGAGTTACCAGCGGTACTATGGGCATACAGAACAACTTCAAAAATAGCCACGGGAGAAACTCCGTTCGCACTTGTCTATGGCTCAGAAGCCTTAATACCTATGGATATTGGCGAACCAAGCATAAGGTTCACAACAACCATGGAGGAAGAAAACGACGACAAATTAAGGACCAATCTGGACCTGCTCGAACCACGGAGAGAAGCAGCACTGATACGGATGGCAGCTGAAAAGAAAATCATGGAGCATTATTACAACTGTAAAGCTCATATCAGGTAATTCAAGATTGGGGACTTCGTCCTCAAAAATTTCTTTCAATCAACGAAAGAAGCAGG
The DNA here is from genome assembly GCA_005239525.1 of Nicotiana knightiana. Classification (NCBI taxonomy): domain Eukaryota; kingdom Viridiplantae; phylum Streptophyta; class Magnoliopsida; order Solanales; family Solanaceae; genus Nicotiana; species Nicotiana knightiana. The sequence goes on along the minus strand of ML391983.1, from coordinate 39,959 downwards.
CATAGGAAAGCTAAATCCAAACTGGGAAGGACCCTACAAAATCCGAGGCATCGCTGGGAAAGGCGCCTGTGAGTTGGAAGCTATGGATGGTAGATTTCTACCAACAAGCTGGAACGCCATCCACCTAAAGAAGTATTAATCTAAGGAAAAGAAATACTCCTAGTCAGGTATCACATGTTCGATCTTATTTTGAACATTTAAAAATTTTACTAACTTTTTTAGATGATAGGCATAAAGCTAACCCATCAGGAGATGATGATGTTAGACCTGCAAAGACGCGAGGAAATAACACAATTCCCGGTCTAGGGTTACACTTTGTGATGGACGTTTTAAAGGGTTAATCAGTTATCATCTAAAAAACTATATACCTTCGAGTCTGGAATGTTTTTCCTTTTCAGGAAAAGGACCACAAGGAAGGAATAATCAATTGCTTGAGATCTCATTCTTTAAAGCTCAAACACTTGGGGGACTATACAATATGGAAGGCTAAGACGAAGCAAAGAAGACTATCAGAAAGTCAAAAGCTCGAGCCTGAAGACCCATCTACCCAACAAGACAAGTGATACGAGCAAAATCGAAAGAGATCAAAAGAGTCATCCAAATACAAAGCCTAATGCAAAAATGCAAAAAAAAAACCCTCGAACATGTTCAGGCTGAAAGGCAAAATATTATCACGAGGAATAAATGTATACTTATTCAAAACTGTTGTAACAGAAACAATTGGGGTTAAAGATCATCATCATTTGTACTTACTCAAAAAAACTGTTATCAAATAAAACAGTTACGAATGAAAGATCAAAATCCATGTATTTCTTCAAAAAACTGTTGTCAAATAAAATAGTTACGGATGAAAAAGCATTTTCCTCGTACTTATTATAAAACTGTTATCAATAAAAACAGTTGCGGGTATAAACCCCAATCCTTATAAAAACTACTAGTGAAAAACAGTTGTTCCTTTGTATTAATATCGAAAAAACTATTACTTCTGAAAAACAGTTACGAAATACAAGTGTATATGAAATATTTAAACAAAAGCAGTTGCAACATGAGTTTTAGACGATAATCAAACACATGTAAAATGTAGTGGAAGTTCAAACAAAAAACTTTCCTTGGAAACATTATTAAACATGTGTAAAATTCCTATCACTCTATTGCATTATCTTGAAGTTGAGACGTCTTCTTCATGTCAATTATAAAGGGCCCTCTTCCATACATTATGCCTACTATAAAAAGGTACACATTTAATATGACACCGTGCCTATTACGAAAAGGTATGAGTTATCTAAAGCATTCTATATGCAAAAATTCAGAGATAAAACTAAAACCTCAAAAAATGAAGCATGCAAAAGACGTAAAGAGTGAAACAAAAACTTAACGAATGTCATACTAGCATTAATATATTAAAACGACTAAGTGAAAAACTAAGTATTAACTTATACTTATCCATATAAAATTTTTATATATTGAGGTGCCCCTAAGTTGTAATTTGGGGACTTTAAAGAGATCCAAATTTACCTCCAATGGGACTGGGGGTAACCACCAATTGAGACAAAGAAAAAAAAAGGGGGTGAACCAAATAAACTTCTTCAAGAGGGGGGTTGACTTCACTGGCATAAGGAGCAGGAGAAACTAGGGATGAAGAGGCACGAGTGACTGGAGTCTCACCATCAGGTGAAGAAAGGTTATGACCTTGTTGAGCCTTCTCTATGGCTTCCTTAGTTTTAGCTGTTTCAACACTAAGGTCGAAACCCTCTTGACTCATTTCTGTCAATGTGTCAAGGCGAGAATTCATATATGCCCAGCTCACATCAACAACTGCCACCTCTTCAAGATCTTCATAATCCCTTGCCCATACTTGAAGCTCAGCTCTCAATCCATCCTTCTCCGCTTCAGCAGCTTCATGCGCGGCCCTTAATGGTACAATCGACTCCTCCAGAGTTTGAAATTTATCTAAAGCCTTACGAAGGTCCTCTTGAGTACGAGTGAGTGATTGCACGATCTCTCCTGAGTATCCTCCTTCTGCCCCAACAAGTTTTTCAAGTTTCTAATCTCCTCTGAGGCGCGGGACAACTGCTCAGCAAATGAGGACTCCAGAACACTCTTTTCTTTATCAGCCTGGCTGGAAGAAGCCTTCTCTACTACCAGTTCTGCCGCCATGAGCCTCATCTGCCGCTTCAAGGTACTCCTTTCCTCTTCTAAGGCATCCATGTCAATCCTTAGGATATCATACTGTGCTTTCCAATTATCAGCATCGACCTGCAACTCTTTTGTCTCCTGGTCCGTATTTGAGATCCTCTTCATAAGCTCCATGCCTACAAGATTAATCTACAAGAAATAAACCAATCAAATATGATAAATTTCATATACTAAAATGAAAGAGGATAACCTGCATCATACCTTCAAAGAAGTATGCATAACTTCATTGGCCCATGTAAGAGCACTGTGGCTGGGTAGCTTGGCTTTCTCAGTGGGACCTATCAAAGGCTTGAGCCACACTTCGGGCTCACTCATTTTCATGAAAATATTCCCCTCAGCTGGAACCTCTATTACCACCTGCCGCATCTCTTTGCTGGAAGACCCTAATTCCCTAGCGAAAGGCATGGAAGCAGGCAGAGATGAAATAGCAACAGGAATGGAGGGTTGAGGACCTAGAGAAGCCACGTACAAGGAAGCACGCATGGAGGGTTGAAGAGTTGAGGAAGCCACGGGCAAAGTAACATCAAAAGCCGTAATAGCCAAAGGAGCAGATGAGATAACTTCTCTTAAAGAAGCAGGAAAGTCAGCAGCCAAAGGAACATCGTCAAGAGCAAGGTCAAAACCTTCATGGTACAGGTAATCTACAGACTTATAAATGGGGGAATGTGAAATATATTCTAAGGTAGAGGGCTCAACCACAGACACGGAAGGCAAGGTCATGGGTGTAAATTCATCATCTGAAACCACCTTCCTTCTCCGTGGCCTGTGTACTAAAGCACCCTCTTCTTCTTCTTCTACGAAACAAGACTCACCAATCTTCCTCTTCGAAGAACACGAACCAAAAATAATATCTTAGACCTGAGCCAAAGACATCTTCGGGATAGATGAAGCAGACACCCCCACGAGCAGAGAACCCTATCAAAAGGGAAAAAAGTTAAGCGACAAAGAAAGAAGAGACTCGAGTAAGGAAAGAATAAAGAACAAAGCTTCAATTACTGTGGGTATTTACATGCCAACCATACCTCCCAGCGAGGTACTTCCGAGATCTCTCTTCTAAAGGAGCAACAAACAACAATTTTTCTACCCAATCACGGATACTGGAGACATTCTCAACAGTATCCATGATTGCTGAGAGATGAAGAAACAGATACGGTGTTAGTAAAACATCTCAAGTCAGAACAAGGAAAAGTAAATAGATGTGAGCTAAAGCATACTCACGTGCACGATTCCACTTCTCAGGGAAGGGAAGATTTTCTTCACCTACTAAACCAATAGTGGGTTCAACAACATACCGGAGGTACCAACCCCTATCCTTATCATCTCCAGGGATTACCAACACTCTTTTGCTCCTAGCAGTCAGAGTAAAAACCCCTTAACGAAACAAGGTAGGAGAGTAAAGATGAATAAGATGGTTGAAAGTAAAAGGAACCAAGGCTAAAGAAGCTAAACTCCTAAGACATGCGACAACTTGCCACACAAGCGGGCCAACATGTCCTAAGTAGATATTGAAAAAATGGCAGAATTCAATTATGACTGGGTCAATGGGAGGCTTAAAGCCTAGAGTAAAATGGTACGTATAAACAAAAGAATATCCCGTCTTGTAAGATGTTTTTATACTTGAGGACAACCGTTAAACATGGAAAAAAAGGAAAATAATGATGAAACGTCATAATTGAAGGTGTCACTTCGGGACTGACACAGCCGCATAAAAATCCCTAAAAGGTGCCGAGTAAATGCAGAACCAATCCAAGAAGGACACGTGGTATGAGCATTAAATGGAAGTGACAAACTATGCCTATGATTCAGAGAAGGATACAATGTTTCGAGGTAAAGCAGCGACAAAATATTCCCGCCATAAATGAGTATCCACTTATCAAATATTAATCGATAAATATATGGGGGGACTATCTGTATTGGTAAAAAAGAGTTTCACACGTAAGCCAACTCTTAACAACTCAGCCAGTTATGTGGATAGAGGAGAACGCGACAACTGGATGTGATTCTTTGAAGAGGTACGGAACAAAGAGGCACGATTCAATAAACCCTCGAGCCCATCAGCCTCGGGAAACTCAACTTGATAAAAACAGGGAAGAGACACGGTCAGAATGAATCTGGACAAAGCTATGGGCAGATTCAAGAACCCACAATTGATTACTTGTACATTATGTAACCGTACCCCAATTACCGTTATCTTTTGTAACACCCCATTAATTTCATAATTAGTCATTAATGGGGAATCATAGCAAAAGTTGTACGTTATATCAAAGAATCTCCTATATAAGTGTTTAACCAAAGAATTAGACCCTTTGACTAAAGCTTATTTTTAAGATGAATACGGGTTACTGATAATCAAGAAAATGGAGAAAAATCGATAGCAGACAATATTGCAGAAGTATAGAAAAGCGAAGTCAATTATATTCGAGAATCAGATGCCTTTACAAGCTGTATTCCCCTCCCTTATATAGGAGATTCTCATAACGTACAACTCTTTCTATGGTTGTTCATTAATGACTAATCATGACATTAATGAGGCATTACAAAGGATAATGGTAATTGGGGTACGGTTACATAACATTCAAGTAGTCAATTGTGGGTCTTTGAATCTGCCCGTAGCTTTGTCTAGATTCATTTCGACCGTGCCTCTCCCCTGTTTTGATCAGGTTGAGTTTCCTGTGGCTGATAAGCTTGAGGGTTTACTGAATTGTGCCTCTTTGTTCCGTACCTCTTCAAAGAATCACATCCAGCTGTCGTGTTTTCCTGTGTCCACGTGACTGACTGAGTTGTCAAAAGCTGGCTTACGTGTGAAACTCTTTTTTACCAATACAGATAGCCCCCCCACTTACCATATATTTAACAATTAATATTTAGTAAGTGGATATTCATTTATGGCGAGAATATTTTGCCGCCGCTTTTCCTCGAATCATTGTATCCTTTTCTGCACCATAGGCGTCGTTTGTCACTTCCATTTAATTCTCATACCACGTGTCCTTTTCGGATTGGTTCTGCATTTACTCAGCACCTTTTAGGGATTTTTGCGGCTGTGCCAGTCCCGAAGTGATATCTTCAATTATGACTTTTCATCATTATTTTTCTTTTATTTTTTTCCATGTTTGACGGTTGTCCTCAAGTATAAATACCTTTCTTCTTTTCTTTGCTTCCATGAAACACTTTTCTAACTTTGTCTTTTGTAAAGAACTTTTCTTCTTGCCTTTGTAAACATGTCTTCTTCAAACCAACCTCAAGGAGTAATAGATATTGAAAGTTTAACGCCATCTTCTGATCCGACTAGGAGTGGGGGGGGTGGTAGACTTGGAAGTCTAGGATCCACTCCTTCGAGGGGCTCCTCTTATTCTTAGATAGTTCCTTCTCATTCCACTAGATCTCTAGTTTCTCCAAGGTTTAGGGTTTCTCGGTCTTTTTCTAGAGGTAGAGGCGAACGCCTTCGTGAACCTGGAGTCGATGAAATTTTGCCTACTGAGTTTGTTTTTGCTAGGGATAGTCAAGTTCTTATAGACCAATCTTCTTCTCTTGAAAGCGTCGAAAGATATTCAACCCTTATAACCGAGGGTCAGATTTCCCTTGTTCGTAGGGAGTTCTTTTGGAGGTCTGACTTCCCTGTCTATATTCCGAATAGTAATCAAATAATAACATCTTATAAGACGGGATATTCTTTTGTTTATACGTACCCTTTCACTCTAGGGTTTAGACCCCCCGTTGACCAGTCATAATTGAGTTATGCCATTTTTTCAATATCTGCTTAGGACAAGTTGGTCCGCTTGTGTGGCGAGTTGTTGCATGTCTTAGGAGTTTGGATTCTTTAGCCTCGGTTGCTTTTACTTTCAACCATCTTATTCATCTCTAATCTCCTACCTTATTTCGTGAAGGGGTTTTTACTCTGACTGCTAGAAGCAAAAGAGTGCTGGTAACCCCTGGAGATGATAAGGATAGGGGTTGGTACCTCCGGTATGTTGCTTTACCCACTGTTGGTTTAGTGGGTGAATAAAATCTTCCCTTCCCTGAGAAGTGGAATCGTGCACGTGAGTATGCTTTAGCTCACATTTATTTACTTTTTCTCATTTTGACTTGAGATGTTTTATTAACACCGTATCTGTTTCTTCTTCTCTCAGAAATCATGAATACTGTTGAGAATGTCTCCGATATTCGTGATTGGGTAGAAAAATTGTTGTCTGTTGCTCCTTTAGAAGAGAGATCTTGGAAGTACCTCGCTGGGAGGTATGGTTGGCATGTAAAGACCCACGGTAAGTAAAGGTCTTGTTCTTGCTTCTTTCCTTACTCGAGTCTCTTGTTTCTTTGTCGTTTAACTTTTTCCCTTTTAATAGGGTTTTTCGCTCGTGGGGTGTCTGCTTCATCTATACCGAAGATGTCTTTGGCTCATGCCCAAGAAATTATTGTTGGTTCATCTTCCTCAAAGAGGAAGATTGGTGAGTCTGGTTCCGTAGAAGAAGAAGAAGAAGAATAAGGTGCTTTAGTGCACAGTCCACGGAGAAGGCGGGTAGTTTCAGATGATGAGCTTACACCCTTAAACTTGCCTTCCATGTATGTGATTGAGCCCTCTATCCTTGATGATGTTTCACATTCCCCTATTCATGAGGGTTTTGATCTTGCTCCTGACGATGTCCCTTTGGTTGCTGTCTTTCCTGCTTCTTTGAGAGAAGCTGTCTCGTCTGTTCCTTTGGCTATTTCAGCTTCTGCTATTGCTTTGTCCGTAACTTCCTCGACTCTTCAACCCTCCGTGCCTGCTGCTTTGCCCGTGGCTTTTCCAGCTCCTCAACCCTTCGTGCCTGTTGCTGTTCCATCTCTGCCTGCTTTCATGCCTTCCGTTAGGGAAGTAGGGTCTTCCAGCAGAGAAATGCGGTAGGTGGTAATAGAAGTTCCAGCTGAGGGGAATATTTTCAAAAAAATGGGTGAGCCCGAAGTGTGGCTCAAGCCTTTGATAAGTCCCTCTGAGAAAGCAAAGCTATCCAGCCACGGTGCTCTTACATGGGCCAATGAGGTCGTGCATACTTCCTTGAAGGTATGATGCAAGTTATCCTCTTTCATTTTTGTATATGACATTTACCATATCTGACTGGTTTATTTCTTGTAGATTAACCTTATAGGCATGGAGCTTATGAAGAGGATTTAAAACACGGACCAGGAGGAAAAAGAGTTGCAGGCCGATGTTGATAATTGGAAAGCACAGTATGATAGCCTAAGGATTGACATGGACGCTTTAGAAGAGGAAAAGAGTACCTTGAAGCGGCAGATGAGACTCATGGCAGCATAACTGGCAGTAGAGAAGGCTTCTTCCAGTCAGGCTGATAAAGACAAGAGTGTTCTGGAGTCTTCGTTCGCTGAGCAGCTTTCCCGTGCCTCAGAGGAGATTAGAGACTTGAAAAACTTGTTGGAGCAGAAGGAGGAATACTCAGGCGAGCTCGTGCAATCACTCACTCGTACTCAAGAAGACCTTCGTAAGGCTTTAGACAAAGCACAAACTTTAGAGGAGCCTATTGTACCATTAAGGGCCGCCCATGAAGCTGCGGAAGCAGAGAAGGACATATTGAGAGGTGAGTTTCAAGTATGGGCAAAGGATTATGAAGATCTTTAAGAGGTGGCTGCTGTCGATGTGAGCTGGGCGTACATGAATTATCGCCTTGACACATTGATGGAAATGAGTCAAGAGGGTTTTGACCTTAGTGCTGAAATAGCTAAAACTAAGGAAGCCATGGAGAAGGCTCAACAAGGTCATAACCTCTCTTCATCTGATGGTGAAATTCTAGCCGCTCATACCTCTTCATCCCTAGTTGCTCCCGCTCCTTCTGCCAGTGAAGTCAACCCCTCTTTTGAAGAAATTTAGTTGGTTCATACCCCCTTTTCTTTTTTCTCTTTGTATCAATTGGTGGTTACCCCCAGTCCCATCGGGGGTAAATTTGGATTTCTTTAATGTCTCCAAATGACAACTTAGGGGCACCACAATGTATAAAATTTTTTTATACGGTCAAGTATAAGTTAATACTTAGTTTTAGCCATTTTAATATATTAATGTTAGTTTGACTTTGGTTGAGTTTCTGTTTCACTCTTTAAGTCTTTTGCATGCTTCATTTTTTGAGGTTTTAGTTTTACCTCCGAGTTTTGCATGTGGAATGCTTTAGACTGCTCGTACCTTTTTGTAATAGGCACGATGTCATATTAAATGTGTGCCTTTTTGTAATTGGCATAGTTTATGGAAGAGGGCCCTTTATAATTGACATGAAGAAGACGTCTCAACTTCATGATAATGCAATAGAGTGATAGGAATTTTACACATGTTTAAGAATGTTTCCAAGGAAAGTTTTTTGTTTGAACTTCCATGACATTTTACATGTGTTTAATTATCGTCTAAAACTCATGTTTGCATTTGTTTTTGTTTAACAGATTTGATGTACTCTTGTATTTCGTAACTGTTTTTCATATGTAACAGTTTTTCATTATTAATACAAGGAAACAACTGTTTTATACTAGTAAAAATTATTATAAAGATTAGGGTTTTACCCGCAACTGTTTTGGAAACAAATTTCTAATAAGTACGAGGGAAATGTTTTCTTATACGTAACTATTTTTATTTGATAACAGTTTCTTGAACAAGGATTTGGATCTTTCATCCATAACTGTTTTATTTGAGAACAATTTTTTGAATGAGTACATTCATGATCTTATACCCCTAACTGTTTTTGTTACAACAGCTTTGAATAAGTATAAAGATGTACATTTCTTTCTCCTGACTAATATTTTGCCTTTCAACCTGAACATGTTCGAAGGTTTTTTCTTTTTGCATTAGGCTTTGTATTTGGATGGCTCTTTTGATTTCTTTCGATTCCGTTCGTGTCACTTGTCTCGTTGGGTAGATGGGTCTTCAGGCTCGAGCTTTTGACTTTCTGATAGTCTTCTTTGTTTTGTCTTAGCCTTCCATACTGTATATTCCCCCAAGTTCTTGAGCTTTGAAGAATGAAATCTCGAGCACTTGATTATTCCTTCCTTGTGGTCCTTTTCCTGAAAAGGAAAAACATTCCGGACTCGAAAGTATATAGTTTTTTAGATGATGACTGCTTAACTCTTTTAAAACGTCCATCAGAAAGTGTAACCCTAGAACGGGAATTGTGTTATTTCCTCGCATCTTTGCAGGTCTAATATCATCATCTGGTGATGGGTTAGCTTTATTCCTATCATTTAAAAAAGTTAGTAAAATTTTTAAATGTTCAAAATAAAATCGAACGTGTGATACCTGACGGGGGTATTCTTTTCCTTTAGAAGTAATACTTCTTTAGGTGGATGGCGTTCCAGCTTATTGGTAGAACTCTGCGTCCATAGCTTCCAACTCATAAGCGCCTTTCCCAGCTATGCCTCAGATTTTGTAAGGTCCTTCCCAGTTTGGATTTAGCTTTCCTGCACTTGCTTCTTTCGTTGATTGAAAGACTTTTTTGTGGACGAATTCCCCAATCTTGAAGTACCTGAGATGAGCTTTACGATTGTAAGAACGTTCTATGATTTGTTTTTGAGCTGCCATCCGTATCAATCCTGCTTCTCTCCGTGGTTCGAGCAGCTCCATATTGGTCCTCAATTTGTCTTCGTTTTCTCCCTCCATGGCTGTTTAGAACCTTATGCTTGGTTCGCCAATATCCACAGGTACTAAGGCTTCTGATCCATAAACAAGTGCGAACGGGGTTTCTCCCGTGGCTATTTTGAAGTTGTTCTGTATGCCCATAGTACTGCTGGTAACTCATCATGCCAATTTCCTTTGGCTTTATCCAGCCGCTTCTTTAAATTTTTGATTATGACCTTATTCGTTGACTCAGCTTGACCATTAGCCACGAGGTGGTACGACGTTGAAGTGATCCGTTTGATTTGCCAACTTTCGAAGAATTTTGTGATTTGCGAGCCTATGAATTATGGGCCATTATCGCACACGATTTCCTTTGGTATTCCAAAGCGGCATATTATGTTTCGCCATAAGAAGCTTTTAACGTCCTTTTCTCGCACTTGTTTGAACGCTTATGCCTGTACCCATTTTGTAAAATAGTCGGTTAGCACGAGTAAAAACCGTACATGTCCTTTAGCTGTGGGAAGAGGTCCGACTATGTCCATACCCCATTTCGTGAAAGGCCATGGGGATATTATTGGATGCAATAATTCCGCTGGTCGATGCATGTTATTGGCAAACCTTTGGCACCTGTCACATTTGGATACGAAGTTCTCGGCTTCTTCTTCCATATTAGGCCAATAATATCCATCTCTGATTAGGGTTTTCACTAAGGATCTCGCCCCTGAGTGATTAACACAATGTCCTTCGTGGACTTCTTTCATCACAAATTCCATTTTGTTAGGTCCGAGGCATTTAGCTAGGGGTCCTCCGAACATCTTGCGATAAAGTGAGTTGCGAATAAGGCAGTACCGTGCAGCTTTGCGGCGAAGTGCTTGAGCTGCTTTCCTGTCTTCAGGTACGGTTCCATTCTGCAAAAAAGTTTAAGAATTTCATTTCTCCAGTCCCAGGTTAAGTTGTTGAAAGTTACCTCATTCATGTCGTCTATTATTGAATGAAATAGTTAGACGACAATTACATTGTCTTTGTTTGTTACTTCCGTGACTGCTGCGAGGTTAGCTAATGCATCCGATTCTGCATTTTCCTCTCTAAGTATTTTCATTACCTTCCATGTTTTGAATTGTCTCATGAGCTCTCGTGCTTTTTCAAGATACTGTTGCATTCTAGTCTCTCGATCGATGTAAGTCCCATGTATCTGATTTACTACCAGTTGGGAGTCGTTATTAATCACAATTTGCTCGATTGAGAGCTCCTGTGCGAGTTCAAGCCCTACAATAACAGCTTCGTACTCTTCTTCATTGTTATTTATAGGATAACACTTGATAGCTTGCCGTGTCTTTTCACCCGCGGGTGATATTAAGACTATGCCTAAGCCGACACCTTTTATATTTGAAGAACCATCGGTGAACAAGGTCCATAGGATTGGATTAGCACAATTAAAGAGTTGTAACTCTTTTTCTACTTCAGATACAATGCTATTACTAAAGTCAGCAACAAAATCAGCTAGTATTTGAGACTTAATTGCAGTCCTAGGCTGATAGATTATTTCATGCTCACTTAATTCTATGGCCCACTTGGCTAATCTTCCTGACAATTCCTGTTTATGCAGAATATTTCTTAAAGGATATGAGGTCACAACGGTGATTGGGTGGCATTGAAAATATGGTCGTAATTTCTAGATGCCATTATTAAAGTTAAGGCTAACTTTTCCAGATGTGGATATCTGGTCTCAGCATCTAGCAAAGTTTTACTTACATAATAGATATGTGACTGTTTACCTTTTTCTTCTCTTACCAGTACTGCACTTACAATAATTTCTGAGACAACTAGGTAAATGCACAATCTCTCCCCTTCTTTTGGCTTTGAAAGCAGTGGTGGTTTCGATAGATAAATCTTCAGATTGAGGCCTTGCTGACATTCTTCAGTCCATTCGAACTGATTCTGCTTTTTGAGAACCGAGAAGAATTTAAAACTTTTTTCGGAAGACTTAGAAATAAACCTTCCTAAAGCTGCTATTCTTCCTGTTAGTCTTTGAACTTCTTTTTTATTTGTTAAAATATCAGGTATTTCCTCTATAGCTTTAATTTGAGCGGNCTTCATATTATACCTGCGTAGAATATCAAAAGCAGTAGAGAGATGCTAGAAATGGTCTTGTGCTTGTGTTGATTTTACCAACATATCATCAATATAGACTTCCATCATTATTCTAAGATGTTCTTGGAACATTTTAGTCACTAACCTTTGATTGGTGGCTCCAGCATTTTTCAAGCCAAAAGGCATAACTTTATAACAGTAAGTCCCCCTGTTTGTAATGAAGGAAGTTTTTTCTTCATCCGAGGGATTCATTTTAATCTGATTATAACCAGAATATGCATCTAAGAAGCTCAATAATTCATGACCTGCTGTGGCATCAATCATTTGATCTATATGCGGCAATGTGAATGAATCTTTGGGGCATGCTTTATTTAAGTCAGTATAATCTACGCATACTCTCCACTTGCCATTCTTTTTAGGTACTACCACGGTGTTTGCTAACCAGTTAGGGTACGTTACCTCTAGTATAGAACCAATCTTGTCGATCACTTGGTTTTTGAATGGTCCTTGCTTTCTTTTCTTCTACTTAACAAGTACGAAGGATAGATATTCATTTAGTTTATGGGTCATCACTTTTGGTGGGATGCCTGTCATATCTGAGTGGGACCACGCAAAGCAGTCTGCGTTAGCCTTTAAATAATCAATTAACTTCGAGCGGGGCCTAGCCTCATGCCTATATACACTTTCTGCTCAGGATTTTGTTCAGATAATGGAACAGCTTCGAGCTCCTCCGTAGTTGTTTTGATGTGATCATCTTCCTCCGGTTCATGAATGACAATCTGCATCTGTGTGGAATAGTTCACCTTCCGTGGTAACTTGATTCTTCTTTTCGTAAGTATTTTCTTTCGTTCCTGTTTCAGCAATAATACCTTCCGTACCTATTTGGGTAGTAATTTCTTCCATGCCTGTTTGGGCGGCGTTACCTGCTTGGGAGATTCCCTTATCTCGTAATTCATCCACCTCTACTTTCTCGTTGTAGTGTACCACAGAGTTTATATTTCTTGTGTTCTGCTGATCGCCTTTGATTTATTGAATCCCCCATTCAGAGGGGAATTTAATTACCTGATACAACATGGAGTGTATCGCTTTCATGTCGTGGATCCATGGCCTTCCTATGATCACGTTATAAGCCGTGTCAGTATCGATGACTTGGAACCTGGTACTTTTGATCACCCCCTCAGCATAAGTGCTAAGATCAATTTCTCCTTTTGTTATAACCATAGAGTTATCAATCCCTGATATGGCTCGTGCCCTTGGGATTACTTGATTCCCCAGTAGCATTTCTTCCATGACTTTTAGCAAAATGATGTTGACTAAACTTCCTAGATCAATCAACACTCTATTTACATTAATGTCATGAATAAGTAAATATATTACCATAGCATCGTTGTGCGGAAGCATTAATCCGCCGATATCTGCATCATCGAAGGTTATATCGTCTTCTTCAATATTTTCACGAGCCTGTTTCCCATGTGTAATTGTGAACTTTGTGGTTGTTTTGCAGATCACTCCATTTACTTCTTCACCTCCGTGTATCACGTTGACAGTTCATTTTGGAGAATGAGGCTTTGGGGGCTCCTGTCTGTTCCTCATATATGCTTGTTTACCTTTATCACTTAACAATTCTGTTAAATAGCCCTGTTTCAATTTTTCTACTTCACCTTGTAAAAATCTGCAATCCGCAGTTTTGTGCCTGTGATAGTTATGGAATTCACTCCAGTGATCTGGGTTCCTTCTACTTGGATTTGATCGCATCTCTTTGGGCCACTTAACTTTGTCTCCCATGTTCTTCAATATTGAGAAGAGTTCAGTAGTACTTACATTAAATGTATGATCTCCAATTTGAGTACTACCTCTAGATCATTCATCTCGATCTTTTCTGGATCTAGACGAGGATGAGACTAAGTTTCTTCCTTGTGGTCTATAGTCCGACCTAGTATTTTTGAACCTGGGGTGAATATCACGTTCCGAGGTCCTAAGTAAGGATCATACCTGTTTTTACCTGATCTTCTATCTGATTCAGGACATCTGGATCTGGAATGATCTTCATCTCTCGAACGAGCAATGATATCTTCTTCTATTCTGAGTTTAGTACTGTACCTGTTATATACATCGTTCCATGTTGTAGCGGGGAATTCTCTTAGACTTTCCTTAATTCATCTCGTGGTTTCTAAGCTTTTATTGTTTAGGTTGCTTACAAATGCCATGGCTGCCTAATTATCAGGCACCCTGGGTAACTGCATTCTTTCTCGTTGAAACCTGTCTACAAACTCACGGAGTAGTTCCGTGTCTCCTTGTTTTATTTTGAATATTTATTCCATTCTCTTCTCAACTTTTTGTGCACCAGAGTGTGCTTTTATAAGCGAATCTGCAAGCTCAGTAAAAGAGTCAATAGAATTTTCAGGGAGAACAAAATACCAGTTTAGGGCCCCTTTGGTAAGTGTTTCCCCAAATGTTTTGACAAGGACTGATTCAATCTCTTGTTTTTTTAAGTCGTTGCCTTTTACCCCAGTAGTGAAAGCAGTCACATGGTCACGTAGGTCAGTTGTTCCATCATATCTGGGAACGTCAGGCATTTTAAACTTCTTGGGTATAGGCAAGGGTGCCGCACTTGTCTTCCAAGGTTGTTGAGAATATCTATCAACATCAATGCCTTTGATGATAGGTGGTACTCCAGGAATTTGTTCGATGCGATCGTTCTGCTCCTACATATATTTCTACATGGTTAACAGTAAATTTTGTAATTCTGAGTTATTAGATATACCTGGTCTCGTTTCGAGAGATTCATTAGGAGTATATCCTCTTCCTAAGTTTGCCAACCCAGATTGAGGAGTTTCCATGGTGATGGTGTTATTGGGGGGTGGCGTCAGTGGTGTAGGTAACGCTGTCGGTAATCATCTCACAAATTCTTGCAAAGCTTGGCTCACGTACTCTGCAATCATTTGCTTTACAAGATCTTGTTCCACAATTTGATCATTATCACCATTGTTGTTATTGGATCTTTTTGGGGATTGTTCCTTTGAGCCACGTGGGGTTCCTGAAGGCGATGGAACTGGGGTTCCACTCCTTTTCTGGTTGTTGTCATTGGAGTTTGACATAGTTCAGAGATATCACTTGAAAAGCAAACAAAGATTATCAGATTCCCGGCAATGGAACCAATTTGTTTAACCAAAGAATTAGACCCTTTGACTAAAGCTTATTTTTAAGATGAATACCGGTTACTGATAATCAAGGAAATGGAGAAAAATCGACAGCAGGCAATATTGCAGAAATATAGAAAAGCGAAGTCAATTATATTCGAGAATCAGATGCCTTTACAAGTTGTATTCCCCTCCCTTATATAGGAGATTCTTATAACATACAACTCTTGCTATGGTTTCTCATTAATGATTAATTATGACATTAATGAGGCGTTACAAAGGATAACAGTAATTGGGGTACGACTGCATAACGTTCGAGTAATCAATTGTGGGTCTTTGAATTTGACCGTAGCTTTGTCTAAATTCATTCTGATCATGCCTCTCCCCTGTTTTGATCAGGTTGAGTTTCTCGTGGCTGATAAGCTCGAGGGTTTACTGAATCGTGCCTCTTCGTTCCGTACCTCTTCAAAGAATCACATCCAGCTGTCGTGTTTTCCTATGTCCACGTGACTGGCTGAGTTATCAAAAGTTGGCTTACGTGTGAAACTCTTTTTTACCAATACAATAAGGGAGATGAATACAACTGGTAAAGGCATCTGATTCTCGAATACAATCTACATTGCTTTTCTATATTTCTGCAATATTATTTATTATTCATTTTTCTCTATTTCCTTGATTATCCGTAACCCGTGTTCATCGTAGAAATAACTTTAGTCAAAGGATCTAATTCTTTGGTTAAACACATCTGTCATATCTGAGTGAGACCACGCAAAGCAATATGCGTTAGCCTTTAAATAATCAATTAACTTACCTCTTCGACCGGGGGTCAGCCTCATGCCTAAAAATACACTTTCTGTTCAGGTTTTGGTTCAAACAATGGAACAACTTCGAGCTCTTCCGTAGTTGTTTGGATGTGTTCCTCTTCCTCCGATTCATGAATGCCGTCCGGTATGGAATCTACATCAGTGTGGTCCAGTTTATCTTTTGTGGTGACTTGATTCACCTTTTCGTGAATATCTTCTTCCGTATCTATTTGAACACTTACTTCTTTCGTACCTGTTTGGTCAATGGCTTTTTTCGTACCTGTTTGGACGGTAACATCTGCTGGGAGATTTCAATATCTTCTTATTCTTCTGTCTCTACTTTTTTGTTATAATGCACCACATAATTTATATTTCTAGAGATTTGTTGATCTCCTCTAATATGTCTGATTCCCCATTCTAAAGGGAATTTTATTACCTGATGCAAGGTAGATGGTACTGCTTTCATGTCGTGGATCCAGGTCCTTCCCATGATTATGTTATAATCCATGTCAATATCAACGACTTGGAATTTGGTGTTTTTAATTACTCCCTCGGCATAAGTGCTAAGTTCAATTTCTCCTTTGGTTATCACTGTAGAGTTGTCAAAGCCTGATATGGCTCGTGCCTTTTGGATCACCTGATTTCCCAAGAGCATTTCTTCCACGGCTCTTAGCAAGATAATGTTGATTGAACTACCTAGATCAATCAACACTCTTTTAATGTTAGTGTCATGAATGAGTAAGGATATTACCAGAGCATTATTGTGGAGGAGCATTAATCCGTCGAAATCTGCATCATCAAAGGTTATATCATCTACGTTCGGATTTTCTCGAACCTTCTTTCCGTGTGTAACTCTGACTTCGAGGCTAATTTGCAAACTATTCCATTTACTTTCTCTCCTCCATGTATCACGTTGACGATTCTTTTTGGAGATGGAGGCTTCGGGGGCTTGTAACGACCTGACCGGTCGTTTTGAGCTCCAATGCGTCGTTCAGAAGTTTGAGGTTATGAGCAGCTCCAATTCAGGTATTATGACTCGTGGGCATGGTCGGAGTTGAATTTCGGGAAGTTCGGAGTCTAATTGGAAAGAAAATTCTCATTTCAGAAGTTTTAAGTTAGAGAAATTAACTAAGATTGAAATTTTGAGTAAACGACCTCCGAATCAGGATTTGAAGGTTCCAGCAGGTTTGTATGATGATTTCGGATTTGGGCTTATGTCCGTATCGGGCTTTGGATAACCCGGGAGCGTTTCAACGCATATTATGGAAGATATCATTTTAGAGGAATTTCATAAGTTTGGACTGTAAGGAATTTCAGTGTTATAGATGTCCGTTTGGGATTCCGAGTCTGGAAATAGATTCGTATGGTGATTCTGGAGTTGGGAGCGCGATCGGAAGTCAATTTGGATGTCTGTAGGTTATTTTGAAGTCATTTGGCTAAATATAGAAATTTAAAGGTTTTTGGAAAATCCGACTAGAAGTGGAAATCTGGATATCGGGGTCAGAATGTGATTCCGGAAGTTGGAGCAGGTCCGTAATGTTGAATATGACTTATGTGCAAAATTTGGGATCAATCGGACGTGATTTGATAGGTTTCGGCATCGGAGGTGGAAGTTTGAAATTCCAAGTTCATAAAGTTTGATTTTTAGTGTGATTCATGATTTCGGTGTTGTTTGTTGTGATTTGAGGCCTCGAGAAGGTCCCCATTATGTTTTGGAATAGGTTGGTGTAATTGGATAGGGTCCCGGGTGCCCCGGGTGGTTAACGGATCAAGTTTGGAGTTTGAAGAAGTGCTGAGGTTGCTCTCATCTGGTGTGACCGCACCTGCGAGGCTTTGGCTGCAGGTGCGGCTTTGGCGCCGCAGGTGCGAGATTTTGATGGCTTGGCTGGGAGCGCAAGTGCGATGTAACTTCCGCACCCGTAAAGGCACAGATGCGGACAATGAGGCGCAGGTGCGAGTTTGGCCGGAGCTGAGGAGGCTGCAGGTGCGGGTGTTTGGGCGCACCTGCGAAAGCGCAGGTGCGGATATCAGCCTAGGGAGTGTATGTTTTATAACCGAGCACTTGGCTCATTTTCTCCTATTTTCATTTGGTTTGGGCGATTGTGGGGAGCTTCAAGGAGGGATTTTCGTCAAGGATCACAAGGTAAGTTATTCCAACTCATTTTAAGTTAAATGCATGGTCTAGGTACGGATTTGAGTATGGAAATTTGTGGAAAATATGGAATTTTGAAGAAAACCTAGAAAAAATTGGTAATTTCGATTTTTACCACGAATTGAGCATGAATATTTGAGTAAATTGTATATTTGAGCTAGTAAAGCTATAGGTAGAGTTTATCTTCGAGAAATTTTGGAATCCGGGCACGTGGGCCCGAGGGAATTTTTGTAAATTCCTTGAGCGGAGTTGGGGATTTATATAATTTGAATTGTTAACAAATATTAGAGTATATTTTCATTGGTTTGCCATTATTTGGTTAATTTTGGGGCGTTGTGCATCAATTGGAGTCGTCAGAAGGGATTGGAAGCCGGTTATGGAGTTTTGGAGCGAGGTAAGTCTCCTTTCTAACTTANCGGGTAGTCTAGGACCCACTAGCATGCCTTACGTGTTGTACATGTGATCCTGCCAATAATATTACACTGATAATGCTATTGAATTGGTAATTTATTTCCTAAGAAGGCTAGAGTGTACCTTTGTTAATTATTTATAAAGAATATTGATTCCTCCGTGGGTAATTGTATTCCTGATAAGGTTATATTATTGAATATTATTAAACTTGGCAAATGAGTTTCAAAACAAAGATTTAAATGCTATTTTTCGTGTTCCTTTAAGAAGAATTTTAC
>ML391983.1:0-16733 GCA_005239525.1 Nicotiana knightiana | reverse complement strand
GATGGTATAAGTGTGATAGGTAGTCACCTGATTGATTGAAGATTTAGACCAAGTATAAGGAAGTAAAATATTGCTTATTTGAGAATTTATGCATGGAGGGCGTTCGGTTCATTCGGTTGTGGATTGTGGGGTGTTTGTCCCGGCTATGATGGTTGTTCTTGCGTCTTATGAGAGGAAGTGGGTTAATATGGACCCAGGTAAAAACTATTAGCATAGTTCGGTGCGAGCAAAATCAACTTGAAGTGTGTGAATGGGCTTAAACAGGATTATGGGCTTCATGTGAGACAGATGTGTTCCTTTCAGTATAGCGCTCCTCAAGGAGGGGTGTTGGAGTATCAGATGTTTTTCCGTCTTCGTTCATTTCATGTAAGGTTATTATTGTGCCGTGTGAGTTGTGAAACGGCTTGAAAAATTCCTATGTGTTAAGATGCAGCGTAGTGATGATGTTATATGAGCAGGAGGGCTCTTGAGATTTCAAAGTATATATATATATATATATATATATATATATATATATATATATATATATATATATATATATATATATATATATATATATATATCGCACCTCAATTGTGCTTAATTCTTGTAGCATATGACTCTATCAGTCTCCCCAGGATGGTATTATGGACTTAGTGTGCTTATGACCGGTATTCAGTAATTTGTAATGGTGAGCAATTCAGCTTCGTGTATATCTCCTAATGTGCATTTTATGTGTGGATCGGATTGCACGCCGAAACAGTGTGATGTTGAGTAAGGTTCCTATTATTATTTTTCTTGTGTTTTACTTCCTATTTTCTGAGGAAAGTTCCTATAAGTTGCGTGAGTTGAGTAGTCTTTTCCTGAGTCATTTATTTATGTCTCATGTTCGAGTTGTGGCCTATTGGCGCGATGTGGTATCATGTGAGACTGTTGGTCATGTTTGTGGTGATTTATTGTCTAAGCAGTTCATACTGGGTGAGACGATATTTTTGGATGAGAGATCTAGTGCGATAAGATTGTGTGAAATACATTGAAGGACAGTTACCCTTATTGGTTTGTAATGAAATGGTGGTCTTAGTCAAGAGAAAGGATTCAATGTTTGGTTAACTCTACAATTGGTTAGAAATTTCTACACATCTCCTCTGTTGTGGTGGTATCGTCAGCATTATAGCAGGATGTATGTATATATATTGTAAGGTGCATTGGGAGCATTAAATTCGTAGAATTGTGGTTGTTAAGGTTCAGGGAATGTCATGGTGGCTAGATGATGAATTATGCGTTGCATGGTGCTAATTCAGCAAAGGTATGCAGTCATGTTCTGGTATATCGTGTGGTAGTTGATACGGTGTTTATATATTGGAACTAGGCCTGTCAGTGAAATTTCAGGTGTTAGAGCTGGATTCTGAACTTATTATATAGATAAAAGAAGAAATCTTCATATTTGATCAAGCTAATGTACTCAACAGGGTTGTGGTAGCACGGGCAGGTGCTCGAGGTGTTAAACAGTGATTTCAGATAACTCCAGAGCAGTTCTTAGCACGTTCGAGGACAAACGTCTGTTTAAGTGGGGGAGAATGTAATGACCCGACTGGTCGTTTTGAGCTCCGACGCGTCGTTCAGTGTTTTGAGGTCATGAGAATCTCCAATTTAGGTATTATGATTCGTAGGCATGGTCGGAGTTGAATTTCGGGAAGTTCAGAGTCTAATTGGCAAGAAAATTCTCATTCCAGAAACTTTAAGTTGGAGAAATTGACTAAGATTGAAATTTTGAGTAAACGACCTCCGAATCAGGATTTGAAGGTTCCAGTAGATTCGTATAATGGTTTCGGATTTGGGCGTATGTCCAGATCGGGATTTGGATAACCCGCGGCGCATATTATGGAAGACAGCATTTTAGAAGAATTTCATAAGTTTGGGCTGTAAGGAGTTTCAGTGTTATAGATGTCCGTTTGGGATTTCGAGTCTCGGAATTTTTTCGTATGTTGATTCTGGAGTTGGGAGCGCGATCAGAAGTAAATTCGGATGTCCACAGGTTATTTTGAAGTCATCTGACTAAAAATAGAAATTTGAAGGTTTTTGGGAAATCCGACCGGAAGTGGAAATTTGGATATCGAGGTCGGAATGCGATTCCGGAAGTTGGAGCATGTCCGTAATGTCGAATATAACTTGTGTGCTAAATTTGGGATCAATCGGACGTGATTTGATAGGTTTCGTCGTCGGAGGTGGAAGTTTGAAATTTCAAGTTCATAAAGTTTTAGTTATAGTGTGATTCGTGATATCGGCATTGTTTGTTGTGATTTGAGGTCTCGGGCAGGTTTCCATTTTGTTTTGGAACAGGTTGGTGTAATTGGAAGGGGTCCCGGGGGACCCCGGGTGATTAACGGATCAAGTTTTGGAGTTTGAAGAAGTGCTGAAGTTGCTGTCATCTGGTGTGACCGCACCTGCGAGGCTTTGGCCGCAGGTGCGGAGCCGTATGTGCGAGATTTTGATGGCTTGGCTGGGAGCGCAGGTGCGATGTAATTTCCGCACCTGCGAAGGCGCAGAAGCGAACAATGGGGCGCAGATGCGAGTTTTGGCTGGAGCTGAGGAGGCCGCAGGTGTGGGCGTTTGGGCGCACATGCGGAAACGCATGTGCGAGATCTGGATCGCAGGTGCGGATATCGGCCTAGGTAGTGTATGTTTTATAACCGAGCACTTGGCTCATTTTCTCCTATTTTCATTTGGTTTGGGCGATTGTGGGGAGCTTCAAGGAGGGATTTTCGTCAAGGATCACAAGGTAAGTTATTCCAACTATTTTAAGTGAAATGCATGGTCTAGGTACGGATTTGAGTATGGGAATTTGTGGAAAATATGGAATTTTGAAGAAATCCTAGAAATTGTATTTCGGATTTCTACCATGAATTTGAGCATGAAATTTAGAGTATATTGTATATTTGAGCTTGCAAGGCTATGGGTAGGGTATATCTTCGAGAAATTTCGGAATCCGGGCATGTGGGCCCGAGGGCATTTTGGTCAATTCCTTGAGCGGAGTTGGGGATTTATATAATTTGAATTGTTAACAAATATTAGAGTATATTTTTATTGGTTTGCTGTTATTTGGTTAGTTTTGGGGCGTTTTGCATCAATTGGAGTCGTCGGAAGGGCTTGGAAGTCGGTTATGGAGTTTTGGAGCGAGGTAAGTCTCCTTTCTAACTTTGTGAGGGGGAATTGTCCCCCTAGGTGAACTAATTAAATATGTGCTACTATCTGCGGGGGCTACGTACGCACGAGGTAACGGGAGTTCGTGCGTAGCTACTATTATGCCATGTCCGGGTAGTCTAGGACCCACTAGCATGCTTTACTTGTCGTACTTGTGACCTTGTCAATAAAATATCATGTGATCCTGCAAATGATATTAGACTGATAATGCTATTGAATTGGTAATTTATTTCCTAGGAAGTCTAGAGTGTACCTTTCTTAATCATTTAGAAAGAGAATTGATTCCTCTGTGGGTAATTGGATTCCTGATAAGGTTATATTATTGAATATTATTAAACTTGGAAAATGAGTTTCAAAACAAAGATTTAAATGCTATTTTTCGTGTTCCTTTAAGAAGAATTTTACCACTTTCCTGGGTAACTGCTCTCTTGATAAAAGTCTGGACTTATTGTGTGAATATGTATATCTATGGGTGCCTGAATCGCATGTATGATTCGCGAGCAGGATAACCCTGTATTTATGTATAACTGTGTTTCATGATCGATTTGCGAGCGGGGCAGATATATGCATCTATGGTTCGAGCCGTTCGACCCTCGGCAGTACACAGTTTATTATTGTTGGTCCGCGCCGTTCGACCCTCGGTATTTTTCTTGCGCATGATAATTGATACGTATATCCTGTGATTTATACATGTTTATCGGCCTAAGGAAGTTTTTAATGGCCATTTAAGAAGAAGAAGAACTGATGTGTAAAATGTGAAATAAGTCTGATGTTTCTTATCCCTGATTATTATTTAAATTGTTGACTGGTATGACGAAGATTTAAAGTGTTAAATGTGGAAAGAGTTGATATTATTTATTCCTGATTTTAATAAATTGCCTATGACATTCATGCTTAGTGTCTCACTTGATTATACTAAATTGACTTCTAGCAAGTGTCTAATTCGACTTCTCGTCACTACCTCTCTGAGGTTAGGCGGGATACTTACTGAGTACATGTTATTTTCGTACTCATGCTACACTTGCTGTGCATTTTTATTGCACAGGTACTTTCACAGCGATGTGGCCGGCTTGGAGATTTAGGTGAGATGCATCATCCGGAGGCGATCCGCAGCCGAAAGAGTCTCCCTCCTATTGTATTTATTTTCATTTTAAATTCCTTGTCCAATTTTTATTTCTTACAAACTTTGTGGTATTTGTGAAATTCTTAGAATTTTCTCATGCACTTGTGACACCGGGTTCTGGGATGTGTTTGGGATGTATTTTATAAAAATGGAATATTAAACTTTCGTATTTACTTAGCGGGTTTTATTCAGTTATCATATAATAAAGTGAAAGGTAATGATTTCAAAAATGCTAAAATAGGAAATTTAACTTAACTATTTAATGGTTGGCTTGCCTGACAATGGTGTTCGGCGCCATCACGACCTTATGAATTTTTGGTCGTGACAGGGCTCCTGTATGTTCTTCATGTATGCCTGTTTACCTTTATCACTAAACAATTCTGTTAAATAGCATGTTTCAATAATTGTTCTATTTCACCTTGTAAAAACCTGCAATCTGCAGTCATATGTCCATGATCATTACGAAATTCACACCAGAAATCTGGATTCCTTTTAGTTGGGTTTGACCTCATTTCTTTGGGTCATCGAACCTTATCACCCATATTTCTTAATATTGAAACAAGTTCAGGGGTACTTACAATAAAGGTGTGATCCCCAATTCGTGCATTACCTCTAGGTCGTTCATCTCGATCCTTTCTGGATCTAGATGAGGACGAGCCCGCATCTCTGCTTGGTGGTCTATAATCTGACTTGGTGTTTTTGAACTTGGGACGAGTTTCACGTCCCGATGGTCTTAAGTAAGGATCGTACCTGTTTTTACCTGATCTCCTGTATGATTCGGAACGTCTGGATCTGGTATGATCTTCATCTTTCGAACGAGCAATGGTATCTTCTTCTGTTCGAAGTTTAGTACTGTACCTGTTATAAACATCATTCCATGTTGTAGCTGGGAATTCTCTCAAGCTTTCTTTGAGTCTCCTCGTGGCTTCTGAGCTTTTGTCATTTAAATACTTGCAAATGCCATGGCTGCCCAATTATCAGGCACCCTTGGTAGTTGCATTCTTTCTCGTTGGAACCTATCTACAAATTCATGGAGTAGTTCCATGTCTCCTTGCTTTATTTTAAATATGTCCTCCATTCTTTTCTCGACTCTTTGCGCACTAGTCACTTGATGGATTTCAGATTTGGACTCAGTATGAAGAAGGGCAATATTGCTCAATTGAGAATTCACGCCTGGAAGGCGTTCGGTTCAGTTGATTGCCGATTATGGGGTGTTAGTCCCGGTGATGATGGTTGTTCTCGAGTATTATGAGAAAAAGTGGGTTAGCGTGACCAGGTGAAAGCTATTAGCTTAGCTGGTGCGAGGAAGGTAGCTCGATGTTTGGGGATGGATTTAAATATGATTATGGGCTCCGTATGAGCCATGCATGTTCCTTTCAATAGAGCACTTTTCATGGAAAGGTATTAGAACAGTGGGTGTTGTTCCGTCTTCGTCGAATTTATATGTTATTGTGGTTGTGTCGTACGAGTTGTGAAACGTCTTGATGATTTCCTATGTGTTAAGGTCCCACGTGGTAGGGATGTTATGTGAGCAGGATAGCTCTGGAGATCTAGAGTGTATGTATATATATATATATATATATATATATATATATATATATCGCGCCTCAATTGTGCTTGAGTTATGTAGCCTACGGCTTTATCAGTCTCCCCAGGATGGTATTATGCACTTAGCGTGCTTATGATCGATATTCAGTAAATTGTAATAGCAAGCAAATCAGCTCTGTATATATTTCCTTACGTGAGTTTTATGTTATTTGGATCGGGTGGCACGCCGCCACGGTGATGTTATTTGGGATCGGGTGGCACTCCGCCACGGGTATGTTATTTGGATCGGTTTGCACGCCGCAACAGTGTGATGATGAGAAGGGTTAATATGTATTTATTTTCTTGTGTTTTATTTCCTATTTTCTAGTATGAATTCATATTAGTTGAGTGAGCTGAATAGTTCCGTCCTGAGTCGTTTCTTATTATCATGTTCGAGTTATAGCCTATTGGGCGATGTGATATCATGCGCTAGTTGGTGCAGTGCTTATATATATATTGAAACTAGGCCTGGCTAGAAAAATTTCAGGTGTTTGAATGAATTCTGAGCTCGTTATATGGATAAATAAGAAATCTCCAGATTTGATCAAGCTATTGTGCTCAACTGGGTTGTGGTAGCACGGTCAGGTGCTCAAGATGTTAAATAGTAATTTCAGGAAGTTCCAGAGCAGTTCGAGGACGAACGTCAGTTTAAGTGGGGGAGAATGTAATGACCCGACCGGTCGTTTTGAGCTCTAGCGCGTCGTTCTACAATTTGAGGCCATGAGCAGCTTCGTTTAAGGTATTATGACCAGTGGGCGTGGTCGGAATTGAATTTCAGGAAGTTTAGAGTTGGGTTGGAAAGAGAATTCTCATTTAAGAAGCCTTGAATTGGTGAAACCAACTAAGATTGGAATTTTGAGTAAACGATCTCCGAATCAGGATTTGAAGGTTCCAGCAGGTTCGTATGATGATTTTGGACTTGGGTGTATGTTCGTATCGGGTTTTAAATAACCCGGGAGCGTTTCGGCATATATTATGGAAGTTAGCATTTAGAAGGATTTCATGAATTTTGGGTTGGAGTGCATATCAGTGAGGATGATGTCCGTTTGGGATTTCGAGTATGGGAATAGCTCCGTATGGTGATTCTGGAGTTGGGAGCGCGATCGGAAGTGAATTCGGATGTCCGGAGGGCATTTGGCTAAAGATAGAAATTTGAAGGTTTTTGAGAAATCCGGCCGGAAGTGGAAGTTTTGATATCGAGGTCGGAATGCGATCCCGAAAGTTGGAGCAGGTCCGTAATATTTAATGTGACTTGTGCGCAAAATTTTAGGTCAATCGGACGTGATTTGATAGGTTTCGGTATCGGATGTAGAAGTTTGAAATTATAAGTTCTTAAAGAATTGGATTTGAATGCGATTCGTGATTTCGGTGCCGTTTGATGTGATTTGAGGGCTCGAGCAAGTCCGCATCATGTTTTGGGATAGGTTGGTATATTGGACGGGGTCCGGGGGGCCTCGGGTTGATTCCGGGTGTTTACGGATCATAGTTGAAGTTTGAAGAAGGTCTGAGCTGCTGTCATCTGGTGCAACCGCACCTCCGAGGCTTTGACCGCAAGTGCGAAGCCGCACGTGTGGCCCGGGAGTCGCAGGTGCGAGTGTGCCTTGGCTTGACTAGGAACCGCAGGTGCGATGGAAATTCCGCACATGCGAAGCCGCAGGTGGAGGAAGTAGGTTGCAAGTGCGATTTGGCTAGAGATGAGGGAAACCGCAGGTGCGGGTGATTCCCGCAGGTGCGGATCAAGGACCGCAGGTGCGGAAAATGGTCCTGGGCAGACTGTTTTTACGCGAGAATTTGGTTCATTATCTTCATTTTTTTTCATGGGATAGGCGATTTTGGAGAGCTTTCAAAGGAGATTTCCCCAAGCATCAAGAGGTAAGTTGTTCTACTTGTTTCTAAGGTTAAATACAAGATCTTGCATGGATTTTTGAGCATGAAATTGGTAGGAAAATTGGGAAACTTTGAAGAAACCTAGAATATGGAAAATATGGATTTTAGCCACAAATTGAGCATGAATATTTGATCAAATCATATATTTGAGTTAGTAAGGCTATGGGTAGAGTGTATCTTCGAGAATTTCAAATTCCGGGCACGTGAGCCCGAGGGAATTTTTGTCATTTCTCTGAGTGGGGTTGGGAAAGTATATAATCTGAATTTGTTGTGAGTATTTGTATGAATTTTCATTGCTTCGTCATTTATGTGGTAGTTTTGGAGCGTTGCGCGTACGTTGGGGTCATCGGAAGGGATTGGAAGCCAGTGTTGGAATTTCGGAGCGAGGTAAGTCTCCTTTCTAATTTCGTGAGGGGAATCGTCCCCTTAAGTGAATTAATTCAATACATGTTATTATCTTTGGGGGCTACGTATGCACGAGGTGATGGGAGTCCGTGCGTAGCTACTATTATGCCATGTCTGGGTAGCCTAGGACCCACTAGCATGCTTTATATGTGTACCTATAACCCTGCCTATAATATTAAACTACTAATATGACCGAAAACGTAATTGAATGTTTAAATAGAAATCTAGAGTTCATATTGTTAACCTTTTAAAAAGAGAATTGTTTTCGCTGTGAATATATATGTGTACCTGGACTGGGTTGTATTATGCAGTGTTACTAAATTGGACAAATGAGTTTCAAAAACAAAGATTTCAAAACCTATATTTCATGTTTCTTTTAATAAAGACTTTACCATTTTCTTGAGAAAAACGGTTTTCTTAATAAAGACTTCGGTCGGTTGTCTTACCCTTGTGTGTGCATGACTATTTGGTACTATTCTGTTGGTATTGGCTTGACATGTATTATGGAAAGAGGAAAGTGTACATTGTTGTTTATTCTCAGTGGTTACCTGGATTTCTGTACTTGATATGTACTCGTTGCTTACTGTCTTACATGTCTATTGTATTTCATCATATTCTGTCATATGTTGTATTGTCGGACCTTAGTAAGTCTAATTTGCCCTCTCGTCACTACCTCTCTAAGGTTAGGCGAGTGACTTACTGAGTACACATGTTTTTGTACTCATGCTGAACTTGTTGTGCATTTTATTGCACATGCACTCTCATAGAAAATGTGGAGGATTCGGAGACTTAGGTGAGCTGCACCATCCGGAGGCGATCCGCAGCTGGCAGAGTCACCTTCATACTATATCTGTCTCATTTTAAATTTTCATGTCCAGTGTATTTCGGACAGGCTTTGTAATATTTGTAAAATTCTTAGAAATTGCTCATGTACTTGTGACACCGGGTTCTGGGGACGTGTTGGGATTTATTTCATTAAACTGAATTGATGTGCTGTCGTATGTAAGTTTACTAAAATTTATTTATTTGATTATGAAATGCAGAAAAGGTAATGATTTCGAAAAATGTTAAAACTGGAAAGTTATTTCAATTGATTAATGTTTTGGCTTGCCTGACCTTGTGTCCGGCGCCATCACGACCTTAGGAATTTTGGGTCGTGACATGTGTGAAACTCTTTTTTTTACCAATACATCGGTGTCAATCGAAGCCAGAAGAGATAGACTTTGAGTAATATCGAGATAACTTAGTAATTGAAAGAGCGAGATATCCGCGATTGGTCGAGGATCGTGGCGTGAATCTCGGAAGGGATCAAATAAGTAGCAGTTAATCAACTGTTTATTTGGTTTCTGTAACGACCCGACCGGTCGTTCCATGAGATTTACCCCCTTTCCCCTATTTATGCAATTGTTATATATCGCTATCCTGTTTTTGATGTGTTGGGTCAATTGGTTTGGGTTCAGAGTGGTTATGGTGAGAGTTTAGGCATTTAGCCTTTTAAAGTAGCCTAATAGTTGAGAAAGTCAACTGAGAGTTGACTTATTGGTAGACGACCTCGGAATGCGGATTTTATGGCTCGGATATCTTCGTTAGGTGATTTGGGACTTAGGAGTGTGTTCAGAATATTTTTGTGATGTCCGATGTAGAATTAGGCTTGAATCGGCGAAAGTTAGTTTATAGCATTTTCCGGTCGGCAATGGAAAATAGACTATTGAAGTCGGAATGGAATTCCGGAAGTTGGAATAGGTTTGTAATGTCATTTTGGATATGTTTGCAAAATTTCAGGTCAATCGGAGGTGTTTTGGTTGGTTCCGACGTAGTTGGAGAAATTTGGAAGTTTCAAAGTTCTTAGGCTTGAATTTGATGTAAATTTGGTATTTTCGTGTTGTTTTTGGTGTTTCTAAGGCTCGACTAAGTTGGAATAATTCTATGGGTGTGTTGGTATGTTTGGTTGGGGCCCCGAGGGGCTCGGGATTGATTTCGGATGGTTGACGGGAAGTTTGGAGTGACTTCGGTGAATTTGCTGTTGATGGTGTTTTCGCACCTGCGGAAAGGGAGCCATAGGTGCGGTTCCGCAGGAGCGAACTGGGCTTCACGGGTGCGAGCTTTGGTTGAGTGGGGAGTGGTCCGCAGGTGCGAGGAGCTGTCGCACCTGCGATGTCGCTGGTGCGGAAAGTGCATCGCACCTGCAAAGCCGCAGGTGCGAGAAGTGGTCGCAGGCGCGGGATTGGTCCGTTAAGTGAGTTTTCGCAGGTGCGCACCTGGGATCGCAGGTGCGGCTAATTGTCCGCAGGAGCGGAAATGACTGGGCAGAAACAATATAAAAAGGACCCTCCGCGAGAATTTCTTATTTTTCTTCATTTTGCATGCGGGAGGAGTCCATTGAAGGCGATTTAGAGAGGGAAATTCAAGCTTCTTCAGCAAAGGTAAGTTCTTTGGTTGCTAATATTGTTCCTATGCTATTTTGTTCGGATTAGGCTTGAAAATTTAAGGGTTTGAGTAGGAAAAGGTTGGGAAGAAAAGGGTGGAGAATACAAAATTCTTTTGAGGTTTTGGATATGCAATTGTGATCCGAATTTGATGATTTTGGTATGAGTAGAATCGTGAGAGGACGATGGTTCTAGTGATGTAAAAATTTTCGAGTTCCGAGACGTGGGCTCGGGGCTCGGGTTTGTCCGAATTTCGAGATTTTTGATTAAATTGATAATTTTCGATTGGGTTGTGTTCCTTGAGTATATATTGATGATGTTAAACTGGTTTTGGCTAGATTAAGATAAATCGGGAGCCAATTTGAGGGGCAAGTGCATTGCGGACTAGTGTCGCGGCCCAGTAGAGTTAAGTAATGGTTATAAATTTTGTCCTGAGGGTATGGAACCCCGGACTGCATATTTTCTCACTGATTTTGGAATGAGCATTAAATGATTTTTTCGAGTCGAGTACCCTATTTTACTAATTCGCCCGAGGGGCTTTTCGAGTGGTTCTACCGAGTGTGGCCGAGTTCCAAGAGTGATGGTGAGGTGTTGAGTGATATTAGCGCTTGGGCTGAAGGAGCCCCTCCGGAGTCTGTACACACCCCTAGTGAGTGCACCGAGTGCGAGTGACTGTGAGGTGCTGAGTGATTGTGAGGTGTTGAGGGATTGTGAGGCATGCCCGAGGATGTGTGTGAGGAGATCTTTCAGAAGCTCAAGTCAGCATTGACTATAGCTCCAGTACTAGTTTTGCCTGCTAGTTCGGGTTCTTACACAGTTTATTCTTCTAGAGTTGGCTTGGGAGTGGTATTGATGTAGGAAGGTAGGGTGATTGCCTACGCGTCCAGGCAGTTGAAGGTGCACAAGAAGAATTATTCAGTGCACGATCTTGAGTTAGGTGCCATTGTTCATGCCTTGAAGATTTGGCGGCATTATTTGTATGGAGTGCAGTGTGAGATTTTCACTGATCATCGCAGTTTTCAGTATCTGCTGAGGCAGAAGGACTTAAATTTGCGTCAGAGAAGATGGTTAGAGCTCCTTAAGGATTATGACCTCACTATCTTATATCATCCGGGGAAGGCCAATGTAGTGGTCGTTGCCTTGAGTCGCAAAGCAGAGAGTTTGGGGAGTCTAGCCTACCTTCCAGTAGCAGAGCGACCATTAGCTATTGATGTTCAGGCCTTAGCAGGTCACTTGGTGAGATTGGATCTATTAGATCCCCCGCGGGTGTTGGCTTATGTAGCCTCCATGTCTTCTCGTTATGATCAGGTTAGGGCACGCCAGTATGATGATCCACATTTCCTTATTCTTCAGGACTGGGTCCATCGTGGTGATGCCAGGGATGTGGTTATTGGTGATGATGGGGTCATGAGGATGCAGGGCCAGATTTGCGTGCCCAATGTAGATGGGCTTAAAGATTTGATTCTAGCAGAGGCTCATAATTCGCGGTATTCCATCCATCCGGGTGCCGCGAAGATGTATCAGGATTTGAGGCAGCATTATTGGTGGAGGAGAATGAAGATGGATGTTGTGGAGTTTTTGGCTCGGTGTCTCAGCTGTCAGCAGGTCAAGTATGGGCACCAGAGACCTGGTGGATTGCTTCAGAGGTTGGATATTCCGGAGTGTAAGTGGGAGCGGATTACCATGGACTTCGTAGTTGGACTCCCACAGACTTCGAGGAAGTTTGATGCTATATGGGTTATTGTGGATCGGCTGACCTATTCCGCACACTTCATTCCTGTTGGTACTACGTATTCATCGGAGAGGTTAGCTGAGATTTATATCAGGGAGATTGTCCGATTCCATGGGGTTCCAGCTTCTATCATTTTCGATAGAGGCGCTCAGTTCACATCTCAGTTTTGGAGAGCCGTGTAGAGAGAGTTGGGTACTCAGGTTGAGTTGAGCATAGCGTTTCATCCTCAGACCGACGGGGAGTCGGAGCGTACCATTCAGATTTTGGAGGATATGTTGCGTGCTTGTGTTATTGACTTTGGTGGTTTATGGGATCAATTTCTGCCACTAGCGGAGTTTGCATATAATAATAGCTATCAATCGAGTATCCAGATGGCTCCGTATATGGCTTTGTATGGTAGGAGGTGTAGATCTCTGGTTGGTTGGTTTGAGCCGGGCGAGGCTAGGCTATTAGGTACAGACTTGGTTCAGGATGCTTTGAGTAAGGCAAAGTTGATTCAGGAGCGGCTTCGCACGGCAAAGTCTAGGCAGAAGAGTTATGCGGACTGGAAGGTCCGAGATATGTCTTTCATGGCTGGGGATAAGGTGTTGCTGAAGGTGTCACCCATGAAGGGTGTTATGAGATTCGAGAAGAGAGGGAAGCTGAGTCCCAGGTTCATTGGGCCATTTGAGGTACTTCAGAGGGTTGGGGAGGTGGCTTATAGGCTTGCTATGCCTCCCAGTTTATCGAGTATTCATCCAGTATTCCATGTTTTGATGCTCCAAAAGTATTTTGGTGATCCTTCCCATGTTTTGGACTTCAGCACGGTTCAGCTTGAGGGTGATATGTCATATGAGGTGGAGCCAGTGGTTATTTTGGGTCGACAGGTCAGGAAGCTGAGATCAAAAGATATAGTTTCAGTGAAGGTTCAGTGGAGAGGGCAGCCGGTGGAGGATGCCACCTGGGAGGCCGAGCGGGAGATGCTGGAGAGATATCCTCGCCTATTTGATACTCCAGTTATGTTTCTAGACCCGTTCGAGGACGAACGTTTGTTTAAGAGGGGGAGGATGTAACGACCCGACCAGTCGTTCCGTGAGATTTACCCCGTTTCCCCTATTTCCGCATTTGTTATATATCGCTATCCTGTTTTTGATGTGTTGGGTCAGTTGGTATGGCTTCAGAGTGGTTATGGTGAGAGTTTAGGCATTTAGCCTTTTAAAGTAGCCTAATAGTTGAGCAAGTCAACTGAGAGTTGGCTTATTTGTATATGACCTTGGAATGTTGATTTTATGGCTCGGATAGCTTCGTTAGGTGATTTGGGACTTAGGAGTGTGTTCATAATATTTTTGTGATGTCCGGTGTAGAATTAGGCTTGAATTGGCGAAAGTTAATTTTTGGTGTTTTCCTGTCGGCAGTGGAAAATAGGCTATCGGAGTCGGAATGGAATTCCGGAAGTTGGAACAGGTTCGTAGTGTCATTTTGGATATGTCTGCAAAATTTCAGGTCAATCGGAGGTGTTTTGGTTGGTTTCGGCGTAGTTGGCGAAATTTGGAAGTTTCAAAGTTCTTAAGCTTGAATTTGATGTAAATTTTGTATTTTCGTGTTGTTTTTGGTGTTTCTAAGGCTCTCATAAGTTGGAATAATGCTATGGGGTGTGTTGGTATGTTTGGTTGGGGCCCCGAGGGGCTCGGGATTGATTTCGGATGGTTGACAGGAAGTTTGGAGTGACTTCGGTGAATTTGTTGTTGCTGGTGTTTTCGCATCTGCGGAAAGGGAGCTGCAGGTGCGGTTCCACAGGAGCGGACTGGGCTCCGCAGGTGCGAGCTTTGGTTGAGTGGGTGTGGTCTGCAGGTGCGAGGAGTTGTCGCACCTGCGATGTTGTTGGTGCGAAAAGTGCATCGCACCTGCAAAGTCGCAGGTGCGGAGAAGTGGTCGCAGGCGCGGGATTGGTTCGTTAAGTGAGTTTCCGTAGGTGCGCACCTGGGACTGCAGGTGCGGCTAATTGTCCGCAGGAGCGGAAATGACTGGGCAGAAACAGTATAAAAAGGACCCTCCGCGAGAATTTCTTATTTTTCATCATTTTGCATGTGGGAGGAGTCCATTGAAGGCGATTTAGAGAGGGAAATTCAAGATTCTTCAGCAAAGGTAAGTTCTTTGGTTGCTAATATCGTTCCTATACTATTTTGTTTGGATTAGGCTTGAAAATTTAAGGGTTTGAGTAGGAAAAGGTTGGGAAGAAAAGGGTGGAGAATACAAAATTCTTTTGAGGTTTTGGATATGCAATTGTGATCCGAATTTGATGATTTTGGTATGAGTAGAATCGTGAGAGGACGATGGTTCTAGTGATGTAAAAATTTTCGAGTTCCAAGACATGGGCCCGGGGCTCGGGTTTGGCTGAATTTCGAGATTTTTGATTAAATTGATAATTTTTGATTGGGTTGTGTTCCTTGAGTATATATTGATGATGTTAAACTGGTTTTTGCTAGATTCGGAGCAATCGGGAGCCAATTTGAGGGGCAAGTGCATTGCGGACTAGTGTCGCGGCCCAGTAGAGGTAAGTAATGGTTATAAATCTTGTCATGAGGGTATGGAACCTCGGACTGCATATTTTCTCACTGATTTTGGAATGGCGCACATGTCGGATGATGAATATGTGACGCGTACTGATTTTGGATTGGACTAGTTCCTCTCCGTGGCAACTAATGAGTTGCATATTTACTCAAAACCTTATGTTAAATTATGTTCTAAAGGTTTGTGAAATATTTGGGCTATAAGCCGTGTTTGGGGCCTCGTGCCGATCTGTTTAGACCCCTTTGAGGGCTTTTTACTGTTGTTTTCCTCACTACCAGTTGATGATTTTACTCGGCATCATTGTGCATACTATTTTAATTGAAACTCAGCCTGATTTACACTACATGAGCATTAAATGATGTTTTCGGGTCGAGTACCCTGTTTTACTAATTTTCCCGAGGGGCTTTTCGAGTGGTTCCACCGAGTGTGGCCGAGGGCCAAGAGTGATGGTGAGGTGCTGCGTGATATCATCGCTTGGACTGAAGGCGCCCCTCCGGAGTATGTACACACCCCCAGTGAGCACATTGAGTGCGAGTGACGAGTGATTGGGAGGCTTGAGTGACTGTGAGGTGCTGAGTGATTGTGAGGTGCTGAGGGATTGTGAGGCATGCCCGAGGGGCTGATTATGAAACATGTTTTGCCCGAGGGGCTACTATGATTTTACTACATACATTGCATACCAAATCCTTTGTTTTAAAGTTGTTAACAATGTGCATTCTTTAAAAGACTTTTATGAAGTTGATTTTTAAGGCATGACAATTTCGTATATCTATGTTATACTATTGTAAAGTAAGGCTGTGTATATTGTGACTGGATGGCATTGATTTTTATGCGTTTCCTTGCTACTTAGACTTGATTTATTTTCATTACTACCTGAGTTGGAGTACTCACATTACTCCCTCCACCTCTGTGTACATATTCAGGAGCAGATATCGAGCGTTAGTCCTTATTCCGCAGCGGAGCCGGATTTGTGGGATATAGAGATAGATGTTCAGCGTTCGCAGCATCTCTGATCACGCTCAACTATGTCTTATAAAAAGACTAAACGGGCGCTGCAAATATAATCTGGGGTATTANTTTCTCAAGACTTTGAATATCAATTTATTGATGTTTAACTAATTCTACAATCAATAATAATAAACTAGCAATGAATTAACAAGTTAATGTAACAATGATAATAAAGGGTCTATGGTTATGGTTTCCCCCGTTGGTGAATTCTTCCTTGGATATTTCTTATAATTTAATTGGCTATCTCTATCAATCATGAACGCTCTAACTATCATAAATCTCTCTCAAGTAATTATGATAATTTACTAGACGCACTCTCTCAAGTTACGCTAGCTAGATCGCAATACAATTCACTTTAGATTGCACCCGAGGTTTCGTTATCTCTAATCTAACCTCTAAACCCTCGGTTATGACCTTCGTCTATACTCCGGGAGTGGTGTTGTTCAAAAACTACCTAAATATGCACTCTCTCTCAAGTAGATACATATTAAATAGGAAGAGTTAATCGAGTNCAACGGGTTCTACCAAAACCCTAGACTAAAGAAATTAGCTACTCATGCTATTGAGAACCAAAACTAAAAGGAATTGCATAATTGAAATACAAAGTAAAGAATACTAGACGTAGAAATCGATGTTTGTCACTTCTATGGTGTTGTCTTGTTGAATCCTTCCGTATCTTCTTCCGCATCTTCTTCCGCCTCTTAAGTTGTGTTGTTTGGGGTCTATTTATATGTTTTGGCCCAACCCTAACCATGTAGAAGACTTCTATTTTAACCGGGAAACACTTAAACTCGTCAAAACTCGAATCTGGCCGAAATTGGGACACCGGGCATTT
>ML391981.1:32969-62746 GCA_005239525.1 Nicotiana knightiana | reverse complement strand
CCAGGATTATATTTGCAACGCCCGCTTAGTCTTCTACAAGACATAGTTGAGCGTGATCAGCCTTCTTAACCACATACTTTATACCCTTTGGAGGGTAAATTTCAGCCAATTATATTACGGTTTGTGCACTATTGTGGGGTGAATTTGACCATTAACAGGTCAAATTCATCTACCCTAGTGCTAATACTAACCTATCTAGAGATTTGCTTGTTGAATCTCTTTATTGACCAAAGAGACTCAATTGAAAGCATATTTTCTGCACAGTTATAGGGAGAACCTGACCATAAAGAAAGGTCAGATTATACACCTTAGTGCAGCCTTATTTTTTAATATAGAACTATGAGTATTTACCATATTTATATACATTGGGTATGAAATAACAGAATATTTCAGCAAAGAGATAGCAACAAAACAAACAGTATTCATCACATTCGAACAGGTTCATTAATATGATAATAAACATCTATACAGTCACCTGTACATAAAGCAAGAGAGATAACCTCATTTCATCAATGACAACTAATTTAAGACGAGAGAAGAAGAAGAATATTTCAATTCAAGAAATTTCATTAAGAAAAGATGAGTTAAATACATACCTTTTAAGAGAGAAACAAACAAAGAGACTTGACCAAATAAAGGTCAAGTATGAACAGCAAGAAGGAAGAGAGATCAGCAACAGCAAATAGAAAAAACCCAAAGAAAACCAACCAGTCCAGCAAGAATAACCCAGAAATCTTGAGTGTGAACGTTTGAAGGAAGAACTTCCGGAAAAACCAAAATTCAGCCAAAGGGAAGATAGCAACTGAACTAGGCCATCTACTTATGAACTTGTTTTCTAAAAGGAAATCAGATTTTTTCTAGTAGGACTCTTCTTTTCAAAACCTTTTAAGTGGAGACAGTATTTCTGAAAAATGGGAAGGATTCTGTATCCCAGCAGCTCAAAAGTGTAAAAAAAAAATTCTAACCCCTCACCTCTAAAAAAGAGGGTCTATTTATAGGATATTTGGGAATGGGATATTCTTTTGAATATTCCCTATCCAATACTAAAAAATAGTACCAAATAGTACATAGGGCAGTTGTCAACCCTATCTTTGGGACAGCTGCCCTCCATTCCAGAACTTTCTTCTTTAGAAAAATACCCTTTTAACCTTAAGAGCCTGAATTCCTAAACTGAGTTACCTAATGTACCCCTTAGAGTCCATGAATTTACCATTAGGCAACCAGGGTTAAGTTGCTTTGAGTTATCTATTAATTTGGGTTAGTTGATCCCAATTAGTTACTTTGGTTCTATTAGTTGTTCTTAATTATGGTTAAGTTAACTAATTAAAGGTTAAATGATTAAATGCCTAAAGATAGTTTTCATACTAATTATCCATGTTTAAGTTAATTAAATAAAGTAGGTCAAATCAATTTAATTCCTTAATTTAAACTAAACTGACTTAGTTAAGTAATTCAAATGGGTTACCTAAAATTAGAGGCTTAACCAATTATTAAGCCCAGATTAACTAATTTATTTTAGCTAATTAATCCGAAGCTAATTATCTTTGGACAGATTTTTTAGTTGACTACTTAAGAGGTTAGCTAAGTTAACTTCTAGGTAGAGGGAGTTGAAATTATTTAAAGGTAAAATTATTTTGAACTTAGTTAACTCAAATGCACAACTGGTCCTAACTAGTTTGCCTTAGGTCAATTGATAGAAACAACTAGGTTGTTAGACTTGATTAATTAAGAAGCTTAATCCCTACTGATCTTAAACTGGTTTAAGAGGTTGATTAGGTGTTGGCTAATTATTAAGCCTAGGTTAAATAATTTGTTTTAGTCATTTAATCCCAGACTAATTATCTTGGACAAGATTTCAAGACTTACCAATTAATAAAAATGGTTAGTTTATTAGACTGCTTCTTGATCTTAGTTAATTATATTAGTAACTAAACACTTAATGAATTTAGGAGCCTAATTAACTAATAAAATAATCTAGACGAATGATTAATCCTCAGACTATACTAAAGTTAGGGTGATTAATCAAATGGAGGTAGACAGTAGCATTTAGAGAGGAGATAAAGCGACAGTAAAGGTATTCTGGAAAACTTAAGCATGAATCAATAAAGCTAATTATTAATTTTAACAAGTAGAACACATAATAAATCAATGATGATTAACAGGAAATCCTAAGTGACTAAACATGGTTGCAAAACAGTCTGGAATGTGCATAACATGTTAAACACTGAATTAATCAAATCGAAGGTAGTGTGAATCAAAGAAGAACAGTCATACATACAGATAATGACAAGACCTAAGTTAGGAAACATGGTTATCAGAGAAACCTAATTACTTAATTGACGAGAACAAATCGAAACATGACTGTCATGAAATACAGTTAGAGCTTAAACTAAACGATGAGGAAGAAATATGAACAGGTACAAGAAAACGATGAAAGAAAACAAAAAATCTAAATAGTGATACAACAAATTAAAAAAGTGATTAAACCATGACATATTCATGCTAATAGTACAAGAAACAGTTAGAAGGGAAGGGGGGATACCCGTTAAAGGGGTTTTGGCCGAAAAAAAGGAGGTCGTTGGACCTTGCCGGATTCCAGTGGGGTTTGAAAATGAATCAAACCTTCATGAATCGATTGCTCTAGTTAAGAGCAATCGACCCATGAAGGTCTGAGCCATTGATTGTCTTTGAATCGGCCGGGGAGTAATTTTGAGGTTTTCAGATTCTTAGATCTGAAATTGACGCAAATCGATTGGGTTTTTGGAGAAGTTGAAGGCATGAGGTGATTGACGAGGAGGAGAGGATTGTAGGGTGAAAGTTTGGGGTCGATTGGGTGAAGCTCCGCCGCCGGAGGAGATTTCCGGTCGGCGGAGGACAGTGGGAACTTTAGTGCGGCTAGGATTTGTTAGAGAGAAGAGAGAGAGAGACGGACGAAGGGGAAAAGGGGTGTGATACTTTGCAAATGAGGGGGTGGGGTTTGGTTAGGACATAGATATATTCACCGAGGATCAATTCTCAGCCGTTGGATCTGGGGAGATCAACGGCTGAGATCTTTGGAGTTATTAAAACGGGGTCGTTTTGGAGGGTCTAGGGTCTGGCCGGGTTTGGTTCACTTGGGCCTGGGTCACTTGAGTGTTGGGAGGGGTGAGTTTTGGGCCTGGGCAGATCTAGCCCATGTCCGATTTTTAACCCATTTAGAATGTAAAACTTAATTAATTAATTAAATTAAAAATAAACACATAATAATTAATTTTAGATTAGTTTTATCCAATTAATTAATCAAGAATCATATGATTTTAATTACTCCTAATCAATTAAAGGAGAGACTTCACAATTTTATTAAAAGAGCTAATTAAATCAAGAAATTAAACATTAATCGACTTTATAATTATATTTATTTAGATGTTAACTAAAGTTATGTGCTTAATCAAGCCATTTTAAATTATTTATGTATTTAAATGACGGATTATGAATATATAATGTAAAAAAATAAATTTGCAAATATTAAAAAATTCAATAAAAATCCGTAAAATTAATTAATTTATTGAAATTTATAGGATTATACGATAGGTAAAAAATCACATGCTCACAAATACGTCTAATAATTTTAAAATA
Organism: Nicotiana knightiana; assembly: GCA_005239525.1. Classification (NCBI taxonomy): domain Eukaryota; kingdom Viridiplantae; phylum Streptophyta; class Magnoliopsida; order Solanales; family Solanaceae; genus Nicotiana; species Nicotiana knightiana. The sequence continues at coordinate 59,131 of ML391981.1, read as the reverse complement.
ACATAAATTGTCTGAAATAAACTTAAAATCTTAAATACGAATGTCTGGAGAACAGGCAAGACAACTATTTATTATATACCTCCTTAAAGAGCCCGTGCCCTCCAACTTTGGACGGCAAGTGTAGACTCGACCACAGTTCTTACACTTTACTATGTAAAATTCTTCATTTTCTTCCACCACATTAAAGTGTTCCGAAAAAATGGGCTAACTCTAGAATCACCGGGCATGATTTAACTTGAATTGAGAATTTGAGTTTGAGAAATGAGATATGAGTAAAGACTTGAAAACTTAAATTTGAGTTTGAGATTGAGAGCGATTGATGATTTTGTGAGTAAAAATGAAAGAGTGAGGGGGTACTTATAGTTGTGAATAGGGAAAAAGTGTAATTATAAAAAGCTTGGGGTTAAAATAAAGTTTGAGGGGAATGCCTTATAAAGAAATGATAAAGAAATATTCAAGGAAATGCCTTATAACTTTCATTATTACGACATTAACAAAAAATGGCAATATCTTTCTTAGTCTTCCTCCTCCCAATGGAATGAGCACAACAAGGTGCTAATACCACCATTAAAAGGAGAAAAACTAATGAAGATGTGCCAAAATACAAGTTACATATTAGTCTACATATTATCTCTAACAAATTTTATAAATCCTTCAAGATTCGGAGGAATTTTTGTTGGTGGTGGCGGAAAATAAGCTTGTTCATCACCGCTTCCGGGCGAAGCAGCATCCTCTGCAAGTTCCGCTAGCATTTCTTCATAAGCTTCGTCTATCTCTTGTTGTGATTCAGCAAGTCCAAAGTTTCTTCTTTCCGAACGGATCCAATCTCTGAAGAGTACTGATTTTTCCAAGCTCTCCCTCATAGACGCTCTATGCTCACCGATTTGAAGTCTCGCTTGACTGAAAGCAATCTCAGATGCCATTATTGAAGCTTGAATACTTAAAATATCTCGAGTCATCCTTGAAAGAACCGGATAGTGTTTTTCTTTGTCCTTCCACCATTTCAAAATATTAAAGGAGCCGTCGGGATTCTCTGATTCAAGTCCCTGCGAAAAATATNTTGGTCTATCATGATCTAAGGCAAGTTGATAAGCATTATAAATTGTTTGAGCATTTATTTTAATTGAGGCTTTTGCATCTGCAAGTGTAGCAAATTCCTCATCTGAAAGTGATAAATCCTTATAAATATTTGTATACCAAAAGTGAGGACCTCCTAATTTCATGGTAGGATTTAACATGGCAGCAACATCATAAATAGGAGGGATAGGAAAAAAAATATTTTTTAAACTTATCTCTCATAGAATCAATAGCAAGTAGATAAATTACCCCACCCTCTGAAAATTGAGTAAACAAATTTGCAAGTTCTGCAATATAAACTAAACAGTTAGAAATAGTAGGATAATATTGCCCAGATAATTCATTTGTAGTAACATGAAATTATTCTAAAAATTCTACAAGAATTTTAACATTAGTCCAATCATGATTTGTAAGGTGCTCATCATCATCATCATCACCATCATCATCATCATCACCACCACCAACACGAGCATTAAACGTTGCGTTTATTGGGTTTCTATATTCATATGCAACAACTAAACTTTCATACATCTAATTCCATCTAGTCGGACAAGGTTTAGGAACCTTTCTTTATTTAACGCCAAATTCATCATATTTTTTAAAACATTCTCTAAGTCTACTTCTACGGTTTGAATGAAAAAGCCAATTAAGAGTCATTTTAACCTTTTCAATTTTAACATTTGAAATTTGCATACCATCATCGACGATTAAATGGTAAATATGACAAATTCATCTAACATGGAAAATATTACTAAATGCAGGATTTGGTGTAGTTGTAAGCAAGCCTATAGCATTAGTGTTGCTGGAAGCATTATCCATTGAAACTGACATTATTTTATCTCTAATGTAAAAATATCTACAAATATCTGCAACTGTGTTAGCAATAAACTTTCCGGTGTGACGTGAATTAATTATTCTATAAGCAATAATGCGCTTTTGCATTATCCATTCCTCATCAATCCAATGACTGGTAACAGTAAGATAATCACAGTAATTACCACTTCTACCAATATCAGTAGTAATAGCAACGCGACAATTTATATGAGTAAATAAATAGCGCAAATATTGTTCATATTCATGTTTATATTTATAAATATCGCTCTTTACGGTTGTGCGAGGCCATCCTTTATAAGTAGGATTAAAAACTCTTCTAATATAATGCACAAAGTGAGGGTTAGAAGAAAAACTATAGGGTAAGCACATAACAGTTACAATTTTTACCAATTCTTCACGATCTTTATTTGGATCGTAATATAAAATGTCATCGGTAACAGTGTTAATTCCCGATTGAATTAGATTTGACCCGGTACTAGGGTTAATCTAAGTATCTACACTTGTCCCCTCTTGCGCAACTTTCATTTGAAGAAATTTAGCTTTATCTCTAGGGTGTGTCTTTATATGTCTAGTCAAACTACCCGTACCGGTACGGTCTCCAGTAAATTTATGAGCCATCAAAGTCCTACAAGTTTTACACTTAGCCTTATTTTGATCTCTTAGTTGAATAAAAAAGTGCCAAACAAGAGATGTTTCACACCGTATATAAGGTTGTCTATTAAAAGTAGGGGTTACTACAGGAGGGTCAGGCGGGGCATCATTTGGATTATTATCAGTTGGGTTAACTTCAACAAGAGGACTAGTAGGTGTATCATCTAAATCCGGTTGCGTTTCATCTAAATCATCATTTTCCGCGTCATTTTCATCGATATATCGATTACCATAAAGAGCATTCATATATTCATCATTTAATTGTTGACCTGGTGCAATATCATGGTAAAATTGACTATCGGTAAATTGAAAATAAAGGTTATCACTATCAAGAATAACAGGTGGAGGAGGACGGGTAACGGGTTTGGGTTGGGGAGCCGGGGAAGGAGTAGTAGCTTGGCCACTAGATTCACTAATTTTAGATTTTCCCTTATCACCAAACATTTTTTTCAAAGAAATATTCATATTAATTATAATTATACAAACTAAAACAAACAAAACTATAATATTAAAACTTAAGAGTTGAAACGAGTTTACCGAATTGACGAACAACTTCTTGAAAATTGTATATCGTTGAAGACTTGAATACTTCAATTCACCAACTTCACAATTTTTCACAAATTGAAATAATAAAGTAAGCAATTATAGAAGAAAATAGAGAGAGATTGATGATTTTGTGATTAAAATAAAAAAATGAGGGGGTATTTATAGTTGAGAATAGAGAAAAAGTGTAATTATAAAAAGTTTGGGGTTAAAATAAAGTTTGGGGGGCAAATCGCTATTTTTGAAAGTGCCAAACGGCTAAATTGGCAGGCAAACGACTATTTTTTAAACTTCCAACCGTTAGGCCCGGTTGAACCGGCCCAGGCCCGCCAGCCTGCCCCAGGCTAAACGATCTCGGGCTCGCGGTCTCCCCATGCTGGACCGCCCCACACTGGGCTCTTAGGACCGCTTGGGCCCGGACCATACCGGCTAGCCCGTTAAGCCCAAAGCCTATGTGGGCTCGCGGACCTGGGCCGGTCCCAATTTAATACAAGCATTTAATCTAATTATATAAATTTTAACGATAATGACAAAAGAAGAATAAGAATTTCAAGATATCCACCTTGAGAATTGTGAAAGAATAAACCATAGAAAAAAAAGGAAGGAAAAAATACTTAATTAAAACGCTAGAAAAAATACAAGACATGACCATTTCCAATGGCTGGATCTAATTTTAGAAAAGAAAAAGGAGAAAATAACAAGACGCATGTGTGATTTGAATCTACTGGCTAAATTTTGAAGAAAAAAATAACAAGTGAAAGGTGCTCGCCACTTGAGCAATCCATTCTTGTCATATATGGGATTCGAATTTCGACTTCACTTATAAATATGCATTTAATAATCATACATTATAGGACTCTTTGAGCTTGGGTGCACACATATATATTTAAATAATTTTTAAAAAGTATAATATTATTACACATAATTGAAGGAGAAGAGCATACTTTACGTGAACCCATAATACTTCCTATAAATACGCCTCTGACGGCAAATTGAGATTGAAGGAGACAAAAGCAAAAAGATAAAAATAAATAAAAAGTAAGGCTTTTGACGCTCTGGAAGGAGAGTGCATCTTACACATTTCGTGGTCATATCAACAATTTTTTAGTTAAGATGTCTAAATTAAAAGGTCAGACAAATTTAAGGTGCGGTCTAACTTCAACCAATAAAGAACTCCTCACATCTCTTATGTTGGTCAACTGATATGTAAAAAATAAAATTAAATTAACTTGGAATAGCGACCAAAAAATGGTTTTCCACTTGCAAAATTTTTATCGGTGCCAACGGCTGGTTTAGAGTTAAGAAATTAGTAATGGTGCTTGAATAATAAAATTATGGTAAGACTTGGTTTTAAGCAATAATTTAGAATAATTCTCAATAATTTATTCTAGATCTAAATTTAAGAAAAGATAGAACTTGAATGTGTATACTCACCTGCATGAATCATATCACTATAAAGTTGACCTTGAGTACTATAATCTAGGTCATTAGAGAAAAAATTAAAATCGTCCCTTAAGTTTGGGGGTTAACTGAAATAGTCCCTATTTTATGAGACGAGCAATAATAGTTGCAAAAGTGGTGCATATTTGGTCTAATACAATAAAACTGAGTAAAAGTAGGGGGGAAAAGTATATGTTACCGTTGCAGATGTCAAAACATTTACTCTGGCAAATAAATGTGGGTATTCCGGTTGAATTCTGTGTGAGGAAATAATAGAGATGGTGAATTGTTTCATAATTTATAATAGAAAAAACTATATCGTGTAGCTAACTTATACTTACCTTAACTTTGCGCGCCTCTTTTTATACCCTAACACGTAAAAAAATAATTTTAAGACCCTTGAACGATCACTTTAAATTGGGGTTTTTTTTTTCCTCTTTTTTCTTTTTTGTTTTGTGTGTGTGGTTTTTTTTTTTTTTTATATGATGAGGCAGAACATTTTATTTTCACCCATCCTAATACATACTTTAGCCTGACAGCACTGGTTCAACTAAACTATTTCTGATCCATCCTCTGAATAAATTACAAAGGAATTAGTTCCCCTCTACAACACTATCCATATTCCACAACAAACTACTGAGATTCAGTTCTCTAGATATTAAGGAATAAATGGATTTACATTGTAAACAGAGACATGTAACTAGGAAGAAGCAAATTCTTCAAACTATACAAAGAAAATTACCCAGCCTAAAAGGTATAATGTCACTTACTCGATAACGAACATTAAGTTCAAGGTTTCAGAACTTCTTCCTCGTAGGAAATGGAAAGAACCTTTACTCCTGTAATGGACAATAGATATATCTCCTCTTAGGCCCTGTAGATATCATGTGCAGAAAACTGAAATGACATGAGAATCCTTCCGCCAGAAGAGAAGGAATCAGTTGTTTTTGGTCCTCGTCTTGTCTTGACGTGCTTTCCTAACTGCTTCTTGAATTTGTCTCTCATGTTCCTTTAACATGTCTTCCATACTTCCCCCTGCTGGCACTAGTAGTCCAGATAGGATTCTTCTACTTCTCTTTGGCACATAAACCTGAAACAAGGGGGCAAGAGAAACTCAAGAAAGCTCAGAAAGAGGAGGAAATGTTCAGAATATCCTATAAGCACATGCAAAAACAAGATGTTAGTTATCAAATCAATTTCTGCTCAAATAATCCAAACCTAACTTTTCAGCTCATGAACAGCAAGTGGATCTTGGACGACTTAATCAGTAGGCCTAAGGACATCTTATACCTCTGTGTGTGTGTAGTGTGTTGTGCGGGATCAGTTAATATTTTTTTATTTAACTACAGGAAATGAATCAAATTCTTCTGAAAGAACCTAAGCTGATACCGCCTAGCTAAACTGTCTAAATGGATCCTCGACGACTTGATTATTAGACCTGGGGACCTATTGCACGTGTGTGTTTATGTCTGTTAGATCAGTTGACAGATGTTTGAATAGTCAGTAAGGAAACAAATAACTCTGGGTTTAAAAGCATGCTAAGATAATAGGCACTTGTTGATCTTAGGATCTCACCGTGGAATCCCCAAAAGATGACCTATCATCTCTCCTTGAACGAATGCCTGAAAACTCTCCTGCAGCTCGAGGCCTGTGAGAACCCTGCCTTAGAAGCTCTACACCATGTTGGGAAGCGGCATATGCTCGTTCAGTGCCACTCGACTCCTCCTTTACTTTGTTAGACCACGTGTAACCAGCTGTATTAGGATGGATCACTGAATTAGAATGAGTGAGTGAGTTCCTGTATCTCAGTACTGGTGGCTCTATAGGGAAACCAGTTCCGCTGTCCTCGAGAGGAGTGTGAAATTTCACACTGATGCTTTTGCTAGGCTGTCCCTGCAATTATTTGAATTAGCCATTTGTGAAACAACAGGGATCTTGAGCAAGAAAATTTAAAGATTCACTAAACGTCTTGGAAAAATCAAACCTGTTTGTGAGCATTGAATTCTGTTGTTAGTTCTTCCTTTGATTGTCTCGGCGACTTCTTTGTTGATTCGCCTCCATGTCCTTTTACAGTCTTAGCCTTTCGCCTGGGATTAAGGGGTATAATGTAATTGTGAGACTATGTGAAGGAGCAGCAATGTTTCGTTATGAGAAAGCTGCACTTTCTTTGGAGAAGATGATAGTAATAAGTATATTGGCCAAAGCTTGGGAACAAAGTTACATGTCTCACACAATTTTGGACAAGTAGGAATCAGTACTTCAACCCCTAAAGGCTTGCTTCCGCTCTTTCTATTGGTAGAGTTGTTTAATTATTACTCCTACTTAGTCATTTCATACTCCAGGCAGCCCGAGAAAAAACCATTTCTGATTGTATTATTTTATTAAACTGTCACTAATCCCTCACATTATTAATTTTAAACTACATGTGTTAGAGCATTATACTGTAGAAATATAAAAAGCTAGAGATAAAAGTATTGAGAAAAAATAAGCGACAACTTTAAATTAAAATAAGTAGCATAAGACTTGAGGAGGTAGAACTAATATATTACTGCAAGGAGGGGTCAATGGTAATATTAAGAAGGAGAGGGATCAAAGTAAAATTATTGTTGGATTTGGAAGCATAACCGAGCAGTAAAAAATGAATATATGCAACCAGTATGGAATACCTTCTTGCTTCGTGATCTCGAACCTTAGCATCATATTCCTTGCTTGGAGGATATTTTGGTAGAGTATACGGATCACAAGGTAGGGGCTTTGTTTTGAAGAACTGAAAAGTGAAACCAAAGAAGAAAGATGTAAAACATTTCTATTGGTAGTGAAATTTGTAGGAAACCAGCAACTTATTCTAATAGATAGAACAATGATAACCAAAAATGAAAAACAAAACAAAGGAGCTGCCTCATATTAATATCAATGGTTGGCAGGCCACATAAGGTCATTGCAAATGGCATAGCTTGTCGAACAAACATTGTGGTTACGAATCATTTTTCTAATGAAATTTCTTCTAAGAACGTAATTATAGACGCTTAACAAAAGAGTTGATAAGATGAAGTTGTGATAAGCTTTTCTCTTTAATTTTTCACATAAAACAAGAAAGGCAAGCCACATAAGGTCATCGCGAAATGCGTTGCTTGACAATAAACAATGACGTATTTGGACAAATCTTGGGTGAATTTATACTCTCCTAAGCTCTTCGCTGAAGGATTGTCCACCTTCTCAAGTGGAAACAAATCTTCTAATGAAATTGTGCCTATGAAAATGAAAAAAGATAATATCCAATTAATAATAGATGCATCACTGGACAAAAAGAATTGATCGGACAGATACTAAAAGCAATTTTAATATCAAAAGTTGGAAATACTTTTTAGAGTCTTCACAGCAGATTAGAAAATTCTACTTTCCAGTAGTTTGTCAACTAATCATACCATTACCACTTGACACGCATGCGGCAAGCCTCCTATCAGGATATAAGGAATGTAGACCACCTATCAGGATATAAGGAATGTAGATCACTATAATGAGCAAACGTACTATATAAGCTGCCTAAGTTCTTCGCACTATACTGCTGAAAGAGTTAGCTTCTGCAGATCAGTGATAATCTATTTGGCGGCATCCACTGCTTTTGAGAACAAAGACATAGTTCAGCAAAGGAGAGGCAAGTTTGACATTACCTCACTGTTGAGTGCAGAAGAAGCAGTGCCACGCTTTTCTGGTTCTATTGAAAGTAGGACGTCAACAAGGGCCAAAGCTGACGGAGGAAGGTCCTTGAATGTATCAGCTATACAGCGCTTGTATGGGTTCTGTGGCTTAAAACTAGTAGCATGTGGAAGTTTTGATTTCCTCCAATACTCTTCAGAAGGTGAACCACAAAGTTTGAAAATCTTATGCATTTGCTCCACCTAGTAATTGTTTCAACTCAGTTAGTAAATGCATGAAGAAACAGGTGCTAATTCGTCAGAGATGAACAAATGTTATAAAATCGCTAGGGGATTGATAGTTCTGCATTGCTTGCAGATAGTTAATGTAATAGGATAAGACACAAATAAACCCCTGTCGTAATCCCTATGCTCTACCTATTTAGTGGAAGGAGTGAATCAAAACCCTGAAATGGGAGTACCTCTGTTCTTCCTGGCATGATAGGCTTTCCAGCAAATAATTCAGCAAGGATGCAGCCAGCACTCCACATATCAATGGCCACTCCATATTCTGTTGCACCAAGCAAAAGCTCAGGGGCCCTATACCACAGAGTTACAACACGGCTTGTTAATGGCTGCTTTTGGTTGGGCTCAAAGGTCGTTGCCAGACCAAAGTCTCCGATCTTTAGAACACCATTATCACCAATTAGAAGATTTGAACCCTTAATATCTCGATGAAGTACACCCCTACTATGACAGTGTTCAAGTCCACGAAGCATTTGTTGTGTATAGCATTTTATCTGAAATACAATTGAATGTGTGCAACATAAGAACATGGACACTACTTAGTAACAAAAATGCACCAACCTAAATTGCGCCTGGTGGTGGACAGAACTCCATTTAAAATGTTCCTTTTTTATTTTTCAACTTGTGCAAATATCATTCACACCAAAAGAGGAAGAAGTACCTGTGGTTCAGTGAATTTTATCCCAGGTGCTGCTGCAAGGCCAGCAAGATCGTGCTCCATGTATTCAAAGACAAGATATAAGCTGCCTGAAATCCTAGATGTGACCAAAGCCTCAAGTTTCATAACATTTGGATGGTCCAATCTACGCAAAATAAAAATCTCTCTTGCCATAAAGCGAACACTTTCCGGATCCATATTGACAAATTTTACTTTCTTCATTGCAACAATTTTATTGGTTTTAAGGTCACGGGCCTTGTAAACATTACTATATGTTCCTTGACCAATCTGCATTGGAAAATAAACATTAAGTCTATTACAGTTCCAAAAACTGATCGAAATCTAATAAGTTAATGGTATAGACATATAAGATGCAACATATTTTAGTTATGTTGCTGAAATCATCACATATATTATGATTTACAGAAGTAGAACCGAAAGTGCATTTTTCCGTATTTAGAAATTAAAAGTTTTCAAAGACGGAAAAGAAATTTGCTATGACTAGGGCAAACTTTGATGCCACTTCTGTGAAAACATATTGTCTTGTGATATTGGATTGGCACATTGAGACCCTGCGTAACAACATGAAATATCTAGAAAATTGGTTCTTAAAATACTCAAGAGGACAAGGAAACAGGGTCATGACCGCATGAGAAACAATATTGCATACATTACAAGGTTGTTTCTATTAAAATGCAATCTTCCTTAGGTGGATATTTTAGACTGCAGAAATTGGGCAAACTATAGATTCAAAAGTCATGTGCCATGTGAAAAGTAAAAAGTCAGTGAGTTAAGCTTATAAGCAGTAAAGGTAGCAAAATTTGATGGAAGAATGAGCAATTTAAAGATACTTTAGAACTGACTTTGTTCAATTTTTCAAATGATTCTGCACTTCGAGGAACCCACCCTTGAATAGCTTCTTGTGCAACCGAACTTAGCCATAACGGCCAACCTGCAGCACTCAGTTCTCCCCTTGCACTATGAGGCATGCTTACAACCCGAGACTTTGATCGTTGCAGTCCAATATCCATCGTTGATTGTCTCTTAAGACGGCCTTCCTTAGGCCTCTTTGCACTCCTAGTTTTCTCATTACCATCAACTTTTACTGCAGGTACAGAAACAACATTGGTTTCTGATGTCACATTGAGTTTTGAGTTCATAGGTTTTTCAATCTTAGGATTAACTATTTCTTTAATCTCCTCTCTAACTGATGGAGCTACCAACTGTACAGAGGATTTATCAACTTGTATTTCTTTTTCTTTTTCATGTTCAACAACATAATCATCTGTAGAAGAACCCTTTGAACAAATGCAGCTCATAAGTCTGCAACAATATATTCTGTTAAACAGATGCATTTAAACACCAGATAATCAGCCACCAAAGACCCAATCTTTCCGCAATATCTTTCAGTAGTATCATATTCAGCTAACCAAATTGACATTTCATAACAGATTCTTGATTTTCCAGTTTTCTATTTCCATGTTACCAATCAAAACATATGCCTCAAGATCACAATGTTCTGAAGAATCCAAAATTTCAAGAATGCCAACAACAAAAGAATAATAAGAGATTAAAAAGAAATGAAAACCAATTTCCAGAACCTCAGGACATATATGTCCTTTCCTAATTTAGTACATTAGAAAGTTAAAAACCCAGACCAGAAATCCAGCATTGCAGCCAAACACATAAATCAAGATTCCAGCATATGCAGATATACCGAAAGACACAGAATTTATAATAAATATGTATGTAGATTGCTATGCTAGGTTGGATTAATGCAGGAACGATGGTCAAGGGGTACCTAATGTGGGTATGGATTCTGGGCTTCAAAAAAAAAAATTAGGAAATTCAACTGTTTTATTACTTGCCATTATTTTCATTATCAAGAAAATTTTAAATTTTATCATAAAATAAGAAAAAGATTTCATTTTTACCTTAATATTTTGAATATTCAAGATTATTATTCAAGAAATAATAGAGTGATCCATAGTCTTGGGAACACCTAAAAATATGTATAGCCATAGGTTACTAAGGTAGTTTTCTTCTTTTACTGAAATAAATAAAAGAAGATATGTGGAGTACCTTGTGTTTTCCTTGTTTGAGCTTTTGCTTCATCTTTGGTCTCTTTCTGTGATTCTGCATTTCCATTTTTGTATTAAAATTGAAATATACATTAGCAGTTGCAGAAAGAGGCATCATTTGAATTAGCTGTGCAACTCGTAGTCGTAGACATGCACTGCATTATAAGACTAGAACTGAAATTTTCCTTTATGCCACGCGAAGTACATCTAGCTGCAAAATGTGGCTTTATCTATAATTTTTTTTTTTAAAAAGATTTTGTTAGCTGAACTTTATTCAAAAATTTCTTGACCAACCCAAATATGCAAACACTTACTCCTTGCTTAAAAAGAATGACCTATTACTATTTGGGAAGTCAAACAAAGATTTCTTTAACTAATCTTTTTTGTAAATAATTTTTAAATATTTGAATTATTAACTCTTGTGACTTGTACTACTTTTTACGTAGTTTATAAATATATAAATTTTATTTCAAAAAACTTAAATAATTTATGTTCAATTCACACTGAAAATTAATCAACTTGACCCTCGTACTCTAAAAAAGTTCAAACAAATTGAAATTGGATGTGCATAAGAGCCTGTTTGGCCAAGCTTCTGGGTTGCCAAAAATATTTTTTTGGAAAAATTAAGGTGTTCGGTCAAAGATAAAAAGTACTTTTGAGGAGCATCAGAAGAAATTTTTGTGTGTTTGAAGAAAAACTACAAATTCTAACTTCTTCCAAGAAACAGAAGCGTAGAAATTAATTTATTCAATATAAAAATAAACTTATATAATAAACTTATGTTTTCCAAATTATCCTTCATTAATTTAATCTTGTCCTTCCTTTTCTTTTTCTCTCTTTTTTGTTTCACTCATATTTTTATTCTCCTTCTCACGTTCTTAAGAGTAGGTTTTAAATTTATATTGATAATGTATTTTAATATATTAAATTATCATATAAACAGTAATACCAAACTCAATGTTATTGCCGTGGAATAACTATATTTTAATTGATTGAAATTTTTAGTTTATATTTTTACTTTACGTTTGATATTTTAGTTGAATTATTAATACTAATTGCAAACTAAATCTTTATCTTTTTTCGTAATTTGATAGTTAAAAGTACTTTTGAAAAAATTAGCCAAACACAATGAGCTTGCAAAAAGCACTACACAAATGAATTGGCCAAATATAAACCGTTATTTTGTAAAAGTATTTTTTTAAAGCACTTTTGAACAAAAATACTTCTCAAAATAAGATAAAAATAGTCTAGGATATGTGGTTAGTTACGTTTAAATTGCTTTTTGAAAATGCAACTTATAAATTTCTTCTCTGACATTTACTGTATAAATCTGTCAACATTAATCTCAAGTCTTATGTCAGAATAGCACATTCCTAATACTAATAACAAAACAAACATAAAGGAGCAAAATAAAACGGTAAAGTATGTAACGCCCGTGATGATGGAGGACAGGACGATGAGAGCGGATGAAGCTATATTGACAGGCTTTTAGGCTGGCAAGCTTCTGAAGAAGGTGTCCACGTGTAACCTTAAGCGAATTCCATATTAAAATGAAAGAGGCAAGTGAAAAGCTTTATAAGGCACAACACAACTTCACATGGTACGCGCGCTTTTAGGGATTGAAGTGGTGTAGCCTGAAAGACAAATCCGTACGGACCTAGGCCTAAAACGGACAATATGTGCCATGGATTTGGATCGTGACAAATATAGTATCAGAGCCTGACTCTCTCTTAGTACGATAGTTAGGGCAAACCTCAGCAAGAAGGCTGAGTCCCAAAGGGGTGATGTGATGCCCATAACGGATGGTGGACCGATGAGGGCGGACCAAGCAGGATTTTGCAGACTTCTAAGCTGACAAACTTCTGAAAAAGGGGTACACATGGTACCTTAGACGAATCCCACATTGGGACAGGAAAGTAAAAAGTTTTATAAGACACAACACAAGTTCATAAAGTACCTGCACTTTTAGGGATCGATGTGGCGTAGCCCGAAAGACCAATCCATATGATCCTAGGTCCAAAGAGGATAATACGTGCTATGGATTTGGGACAATAAGGGCGGGTTAAGCAAGATTGGCAGGCTTCTAGGCTGGAAAGCTTCTGAAGAAGGGATGCACATGTCACCTTAGGTGAATCCCATGTCGAAATGGGAAGGAAGGTGAAGAGCTTTATAAGGCACAACACAAGTTCACATTGTACGCGCGCTTTTGAGGCTCGATGTGACGTAGACTTAAAAACAAATTCATGTGGACCTAGACCCAAATCGGACAATACTTGCCATGGACTTGGGTCGTCAAATATTGTATAAGAGCTTGACTCTCTTTCAGTACGATGGTGGGGCAAACCTCAACGAGGACACCAATTCTCAAAGGGGATTTGACGCCCATGGTAGACAGAGGCGAATCTAGGATTTAAAGGTGGCGAGTGCCAAAATTTACTTTAATGTACACCTTATAATAACTATTAATATATAGTTTGTTCGGAATGATTGTCCGGTTTATTTTTTAGTTTATTTGGGCAATTTAATAAGCACTTTATTTGCAAATATAAAAATTACATCAATTTTTCAGACCCTACTTATGGAATTTCATTGGGTATATATGTTATTATTGTCGTATGAAAATTACATCTCACACATTTTGAAAAAGGAATCACACTTTTATTATTAATAATACAAGTAAAAATAATATTTTCACTAGGGAACTACATTTTTTTGTATGTTAAAAATAAATTTGCACAAGCAAAATAAAATCTTTAATAAAGGAACTTCACCGATCAGAATAAGAAAAAATAATATCTTCAATAAATAAATTATACCCCATAAGTAAATGCGAAATTAGATAAACTACAAGATCTCAAAACTTAAAATCATAAATCTAATGCTTGCGAAATATTCATCATAATTTATTACTAAAGAGATTTAAATATTATAATAAAAGAAATTATAAATTAATTTTGATCTCAATCTAAATCAAGACCCAAGTTTTTTTTTTTTTTTTGAAAGAAGAAAACTAAAATATTTGAGATTAAGAGAAATGCTTATATTATGAAATTTTTAAATTTTGGAGGCTCTTGTTTGAGTGTTCTTGCTAAATATCATAGATAAAGTAATAGAATAGAGAGAAAAAAATAAAAATAATAAACGACAAAGAGGAATTTGGGAGGTAGCCAAAAAGGAAAATGACTGGGAGAAAAGAAATAAAAAGTACAACGAAAAGGGAAAGTCAGACAAGGTTCGAGATAAATTCTAACTTGATTTTTGCACATGAGAAAAGCTTTCAAAAAAGTCTACTAGTCATGGCACATTTGTCTAGTTTGCGGATGGGATTGGCAGGATCATATATTTAACCTAATTTAAATTTTTTTACACATAAATATACGATAATTTTACCAACCGAGCGGGTGCCATACCACCCTCTCCAATAAAATTACTTGGGCGTGTATGATGTAGAATGACCAAATTTTTTGTGTTATTAGATGCAAACATGTTATACAATCTTATCCTACTTAATATTTTTTATAGACGGTATTTTTTATATTTGTTCCATTTATGATAATTTGATTTCTCTATAATAATAATCGAAATCTGTTTGAAGGATTATACACCAAATTAAGCCTAAATAGCAAGTGATCATAACCCCATTCCAAAGAATAAATAATAACATTTAGAAAGAATTTAAGCCAGTTAATTGCAGAAGTAAGGCATGACATAATTCTTATTATATGTTTCGTTTCGCATATCAGTTATTCATTATTTTATGTATTACTACTTTGTAAAAAATTTAACACTCTATGAGAAATAACTTTTTTAAGTTCAGCTATGTATATAAATCATAAAGACACCAACTTATACACGTAATTAAATCAACCAAAGGAAATATATGAGAGAAAAGGAAAATAATGAGGTATGTATTGCTTAAAAGTTAAAATTAAAGTATCAAAAAGTTCTCACTTTTCAGATAATCTAAATACCTTCAATATGTTGTAACCCAAACATTTTACACCAAACACTAAATTTCTGATACCTGTCATCCTGCAGCGACAAATGTTCACTGCAATGCAATAACAACATTAACAAACAAAAGTAAAATAAAATTTATCACGATAAAATTTTAATTAGCATCAATCACATTCTGAAAAATTGCAACATACAAGCAAATGTAAGTAAACACTAATTGAGACAAAATTCCTGCATGCCAAAATTCATTTCTACTTCTAGCTCAACAGAAAGACATGATCATAATGATCGCTAAAATATGAAAAAGTCAGCAACAATAACCGTATGGCAACTTCACAAATTGTTAACATAAAACCGTATGGCAAGCCGGTTTAAATCCTACAAAAAAAAAAGGAACAAATAATAATTTAAAAAAAAATGATTCATAAATAAATAAATAAATAGAAGGACAGAAACAGAAGCTCTGCAACCAAAAAAAAGTTATATTGTGCTACTGCTTGCTTATATAAGCTAAATAAAATTTTCAAATTTACATATTTGAAACCGTATTTCTTGAAGGCGGATCTTAGCTCAAGGCTTGACCTTCCGCTATAATTTGTCTAACATTATTTAGTGTCCTAATATATTTTAATTTGCAAATTAAGATTACCTTGACTCTTCTTTTATATGAGAAAATTAAGAGGTTTAAAAAATCAATAGTTCATGGAGCATGAAAAGTTTTGAAACGTAAAGTCTTTTCATCTTTCTCCTTTAATTGTGTAAGTTATTGAGACACTTCTAGAATTTTTAAGATAAGCTAAATTGTAA
The DNA here is from genome assembly GCA_005239525.1 of Nicotiana knightiana. Lineage (NCBI taxonomy): Eukaryota > Viridiplantae > Streptophyta > Magnoliopsida > Solanales > Solanaceae > Nicotiana > Nicotiana knightiana. The sequence continues at coordinate 43,142 of ML391981.1, read as the reverse complement.
ATAAATTAGGAAAATTCAAAAATGAGAAAACGGATAAATGGCTTTTTATTTAATGAAAAAGTAATATCTTTTCTCAAGGACAATTGGTCATCTTATAAATTAACTTTTGACTTAAGGTGCTCCCACTTTTAGTATAGTACTAATTAATACTAATTTTTGGACACGTATATGCCAAGCTATGTAATAGTGTCAGTCTCTTGAATTCTTCGAGCAAGGTTGAGACCAAAAATAAAGTTTTTAAAAATGGATCTACCACAGCTTAAATATGGTTTGGATTGCTTAGGAATCCACTTGAAGATGTCAATATATAAGCATAATAAGATTGTGATGAATGTTTAGTATTGAAGATAAATTTACAGAGTTAAAAAGAAAATAAGTTTTTGAATAGAATGGTTGTGACTATTCATGAAAGAGTATTAAAGCAGGACAATGGTTCCTCCCACTTAGTTATTGGCCAAAACTTTGATGCCCACAATTTGATTACCCCTGAATTAGCCACTAAAGGATGTGTTGGAGTAATTGGGAACTGGGTTTGTGAGGGTTGGAACAATGGATTTGTAAAAGTGGAGGGTGATACTCTTAAGTTCTTTAAAAAGTTTGGGTTTTTATGCAAGAACCAGGTTTAGTGGCTGTTTAATTGGGTTAACAGCTAGTGTGGGAAAGACCACTACAAAGACTATGATAGCATTGGCTTTGGAGAGTGTTGGAACTGTTTAGTACAGTGTTAGGGAGTGATTTTTAAGAAAAATATAAGTAAGGATATTTTAATAATTTAATATTTAACTAAAGAATTTTTTATTTTAATATAGTATAGATAGATAAGATAGTACGATGACGAAATAGGAATTTGCACAAAGTTAAATGAGCAACTAGTTTTTAGCCAATTTCAAGTGACAACATATACTCGGACAGCATTCAAGTAGAGATAATCACAGGTCTGATATCATGCAATAACTTCCAAAAACAACTCCTTCCATTCGTCACCCAAACCCTTACAGCAACTCGCACCACGTGTTCAAACACCTCTTACTCCATGCATGTATTACTAAAAATTTATGTTTATCTTCCCTACACTAAATGTTAAACTATCCAAAAGCCCAAGAAGAGAAAACCATAGGCTGTTCTCTTCTTATTTTCTCCTGATCAAAAAAAGAAAAGAGAATGGATTTGGTGAATTCAGTGCTGAACTTTGTGGTACCACCAGCAAGTTTGGTGATGCTGGCGTTTGCATGGCCAGCTTTGACATTCATAAACACGTGTGAATGGCTCTACAACTCTTTCTTTGGTGAAGATATGGAGGACAAGGTTGTCATCATCACTGGTGCTTCTTCTGGAATTGGAGAGGTAAAAACTCTTTTAAAGGACTCTGATCCTTTTTGTGTCTTGGAATTGTTAATTAATTTCTGTGTTAGTTTCATTTCCTTCTTACCAATAGATGGTACAATTCTTAAGTTGAAAAAAAAAGTGCAGCCGTGCACGAAGCACACAGGCAAGGGGAAGGTCCACCTCAAGGGATAGGGGCTGATGTAGTCAGCCTAACACGGCTCGAACACCTGACCTGAAAATTTTGCCGTTGCTCCAAGACTCCCCTCAGTACACTTCTTAAGTTATTTTTGAAATTTAAGTTAACAATTGGAATTGAAGAAATCCCAAAATTAAAGAACAAGAAGAAGAGGGAGGAAAACACTCTTTGCCTGTCAAATGGACTTTGTTAAGGTACTCGGACACTTGCATTGTGTACCAGAAACAGGGGTCAATTGCGAGTAATTCACATTTACTTTGTCATAACATCAAGACAAATTACCTTTCTAGTTTGTAAAATTACTTTTAACCACATCACCTAATGATACTTACTTAATTAATTACCTCTTAAAATCACATTAGCTGATTAACTTCACCTTAGCACAAAGGGTCTCCTTCAATTTCTATTGTATAAAATTACTTAAATCCCCCGAATAAATCACTTTTAACTTAGCTTTTAATGATGACATGACATGTTAAAATCCATAACTAGCTTATAAACTTTCTTTAAAAGTACCTTCAATTCTAGCTTATAGGATTTCTTTAAACTGCTTTATGTGATTATCTTTTAACTTACCAAATACCATTTTCACGAATTTCAATTATATAGGTTATAATTTGGAAAAAAAATATCCTCACCTAGAAGATGCACCAGCATATACATTTAGGGGGCGCATTAATTATTTATGTGACTGCATAAAGACTTAATTAACTCTTCTTCTACTACTTTATTGTGCATGAACACTATTGAACAAGTTACAAATACTTGATTTTACTCTGTAATATTAGCAAATAGCATATGAATATGCAAAGAGGAAAGTCCATCTAGTTCTGGTTGCACGACGAGAAAACAGACTCTGGGGAATCAGTGAGAATGCCAGGGGACTAGGTGCGAAAAGTGTCCTGATAACAGCTGCAGATGTTGTTAAGGAAGCAGATTGTAGGAGATTCATCACTGAGACTGTAAACTTATACGGGCGTGGTAAGTACTTACTTCTCATTTCATGCAAAAGAGAGCCAACTTATATAATTTTTCCTTTGGTTATTAAGGGGTGTATCAACCAGATATCCCAAGTTATTAAGGGATTTATTTCTGATTGCATTATGCAAATTGGTGAATTGATGCTTGGAAAGCAAAATACGACTAAAACTACGATCGATAGTACTTTGTATAGCTTGGCATGTTTCAATCAAGGAGAATAACACCTAGTAACCAAACAGTTGTCTGAATTTTAATCTGACGACAATTCCTTTTGTTTCCCTATTTCCAGTGGATCATCTTGTAAATACGGCAAGTTTGGGTCATACTTTCTACCTGGAAGAAGCCACAGATACAAATGTCTTCCCCATTTTGATGGTATGTGAAGCTTTTACAGGAGATCATCCGCAATTTTCTCTTTTAGTTTTGATGCAGTTATGTTGGTAGTGATTTTTCCCAAGTTTGTTGCTGCACGCAGGGATACACCTTTTTCATTTATCTTCGAATATGTTTCCAAATTTATAGAATTCTGAATATTGTCCTTTTTTCAGGATATCAACTTTTGGGGAAATGTATATCCTACCTATGTAGCTCTACCTTACCTGCGGCAAAACAAGGGCCGAGTCATAGTGAATGCTTCAGTAGAGAGTTGGTTACCCTTGCCAAGGATGAGCCTATATTCTGTTAGTAGTTCTAACCATTGCTATTTATTCCTCAAAACTGAATTTGTCTAGTTTGAGAACTGAATTACTCTAGATTTCTTCGTCCTCCTCCTATTCCAATCTTCTCCAAGAGATCCTTTTTAATATTTCCCCCGAGAGATTATAATACTTGCATCACATCTTCTTTTTGTAAAATAGGCAGCAAAAGCAGCACTTGTAAATTTTTACGAGACTTTGAGATTTGAGGTGAACGGTGACGTAGGGGTCACAATAGCAACGCACGGATGGATTGGGACTGAAATGACAGGGGGAAGATTCATGCTAGAGGAGGGTGCTGAGATGCAGTGGAAGGAAGAAAGAGAAGTAAGTCTCTCTTTTCCGAGAAAAGGCATTCCTTGCCGGAGATTGCTTAGTTGTAGTTTCTCGCTAAATTCTCCTGTCTAAGAAGCACGCAATATTTGTTTAAGGAACAAAAACATATAGCAGCCTTCTTCAAGGACCTGTCTTCCAAGTGCCCAGGGTGGAGTAGGTTTAAGTATTCTACCATCTGTGCGTGAAAGCTGAACATTCAGAAAATTTATAACTAGCCGTAGTTTCAAGGAAATTTGAGCATTATTGAACTGAGAAGTTAGCTCTTCACAGGGTTAATGCTGTTAAGAGTCGAGCAAGATCATATAACTACATTTGTCTTTATCATTTATCACGGATTTCATTACCTTTAGTTTCTGATAAGCAATTAAATTTGATATATGCATTCTCATGTAAGGTTCATGCATCGGGAAGTTCAGTGGAGGACTTTGCAAAGTTGATTGTGTCAGGGGCATGCAGAGGAGATCCATATGTGAAATATCCGAGTTGGCACGACATTTTCCTTCTCTATAGAGTATTCACACCAAATGTTCTTCAGTGGACATTTCGGATGTTGCTTGCAGACCAAGGTGCGCGGAGGACTTCCTTAATTGGCACGGGAAGGCCTCTTCTTGAGTCAACCTCTCCTCGCAGACAGCCTCTTCCCGAGTCAACTTCTCCTCGCAGACAGCCTCTCGTCGAGTCATCCTCTCCTCGGCGACAGCCTCTTCTCGAGCCAACTTCTTCTCCCCGGAGACGAGTGGGGCCTCTTCCGGTTCTGCATCAGACTGAATGAAGAAAGCAGAACGAGTCATTACTTTAATTTTACAGTGATTGTGTTTGAGGGTGTTTCTTTAGTCAAGATATTGTGGATGTCATTGTTAGAGTTCACAAGATACAACCAACACTCGGCTCAATAAACGGATGTACTTGGCTTGTTTAAGAATGTTTGGACTTGGTTGTTGAAACGTTTTCGATAAAAAAGATTTGGTGAAGTTCCTTGAGGATGTACATTGACTGATTGAATGTTGCATGTGATTGCCACGTGTGAATTTTCGTGGACGCTAAAACTCATTTACATACATAAGTATCTGTTTTATACTCATAATATATACAATGTACTAAGTAATAAGAATTTAGTGGGGGCTCACTTTTCCAGAATGCCATTTGATTTATGACTTCGTACAATCATATTTAGAAGAAAGACATTCTCTTACATTTTAGGGGAAAATTACAGTACAATCTGACTGGTGAAGAATTTCTTTGCACAACAGTGTATAGCATATTCAGATTCAACGGTGAAATCGCCTCGCTACATCTCACGTTCTAAAACGAGCAAGCACAATGAATGAGATGATATACACTATGCTACAAAAAAATTGGACCTTCCTGCAATCTATAGATCTACAAGGGCTTCACAACCGGCCATATGACAATGTCAGAAGACCTTGAGCCTAAAATCCTTGGAAGGAAAATGAAAGGATCTTGAACAGCCCATCTGGGTTATCGGCATGTACCTGGAAAAAGAAATACCCTTGTTATTAGGATTAGGATCGCGCGATGCATAATTATGCAATTTATTTCTGCACGGCAAGTTAGAAGGCCAGTGCACTAAGATTCAAGATTGTTCATCATTGTCGAGGAACAAGAGTAATGGTAGAATGATGAAAGCTCAACCTATTACCCTTGTTTCACCGTCTGCGTTTTTACAGTCAATAGCTATTAACAGCAAAAGAAATGTACCCTAAGTTCATCATTCAGAAATTAGTGCGTGTCAGAATAATTATTGCGTACTTAAAGAGTTCTGCTTCACATAATCACACTGGAAAATTATTCTTTCTGATTCAATTAGGTCAGCCTGTTCTCTATGTCAACAGTTTGGGAGCAGAGTGTAGCTAGTCCAGTACAGGAAGAACAAACGGACACCGTGCCTGTTAAAAACTCGAGTCAATCTAGATACTCCCATCATTCAATTTTATGTGATATTATTTCCTTACGAGTCCATTCCAAAAAGAATGGCACCTTTCTACATTTGAAAACAAATTAAATTTTAATTTTCTATTGTACCTTTTATGGCATGCTTTTATAGCCACAAAAGTCTCATGGTATGGTTACGGTGTTACGGCCACAAGTTTCAGAAGTATTTCTTTCTTTCTTAAACTCCGCACCAAGTCAAACTACACCACATAAATTGAAAGGGATGAAGTATGGCAAACCACCAGTTTTCAAATCTGACGCACACTTAAAAATGAAAAGCACTTTGCAACTTGAGAACTTAGGCAACATACATCATAGTGTGTAGGACCTTGTTGCTCGGACTCTCCAAAAATGTGGCCAGATACGTGTCGGATCCTCCAAAAGCAGTGCATTTTTGAAGGATCCGACACGGATGCGGCTACATTTTGGAGAGTCCGCGCAACATAGGTGTAGGACAGAAGCAACCTACCCAATGACCTGCATCTTCAAGGACATGCATCTCAACTCCACCTCCCTCCTCTACAGCTTGTTCCTCAGCAACATGGATTCTTCTGATATCCTCAAGGGCCCACCTATGCAGACTTCTTTCTGCTTTCAAAAAATTAACATGCACACCCCGAGGAACATCTTCCACAATTTTCCTGTGTGAAGATTATAACAGTTACTATTTTTTTTCTTCTTTGAGAAGGAATTACTATCTCCTCTTTTATAGAGAATGAGCTAATAAGCTTGGTGACAGAACCAAAAATGAAATGAAAGATGTGAAACAAACCATTGATGCATTCTACTATTATTTAACTAACTGTAATGTACTCATTGCGAAGTTATACATTCGTTACCATATGAACAGAATAAGGTAACGGTTCACATTTATTCTTAGCATGTCAAGAATTTTGCTTTTTAGGCTCAAATAATTCCAGATATTCCACTTCTCTTTTCTTTCTTTTTTTGCTATTGTCATGTTAGGTATGAGTTGAGTGACCAGTTCTCCAGTGCATCACCCATAGAATTCACCGAAATTTTTCTGATCATCTTGCTATTTTTATATTAATGTTGAACCTCCATCTTGTCAAAAGACATCCTGCAATTTATCTGATATTTCCATGTTATTTTTCTTGAATTTTTAAATTTGGATGACAGCAACAAGATAGAATGGTTGTGCGTGTTGGTGACTTGTTGAACCACTATTGGTACATGTCCAGACTATTCCAGAATCTATTGGCAACAGGTAATAACTTTTAATGACTAATTACTTAAAAAGATAGTCTGGTCAAAGAATGAACGAAAAGCCAAAAGAATAATCATAATAAAATTTGCATACTTAAAACTGACATAAGCAACCTACCACAAATTTGTATCTTCGTATGATTGGTACATCTCAGCAATACCCTTGAGATCAAATACCCATGACAAATTTGAAGGGGATGAACCAGCAGGATTGGTTTGACGAAGGTTAGTCACCACCCACTGCATATATTACAAAAGCGGCAGTTGAAAAAATTAGAACCCATTCGCGTCTTACGTGCAAGCAAATTAACATTTAGAATGATGGTAATGAACAATGATCAGCAAGATGAATCTTTTGTCAGACTTACTGCAAGATATACTCTATTTACTAAATCATCTATTGTACAAACAATTACATGCTGCTTTCATCACGAGTCCGAACGCTGCTACGGAAGAGAGTCTGGCGTTTAATTGGAGATGCAGTGCATTTAAGTGGAGATGGGGTAGAGGGGTGAGTCCATTATCCACCAAGTTCGAGTTGTGTGCTAGCTGGACCTCGGAGATTTTTCCGTTATCAAAAACAATTTCAATGGCAACAAGTAGATATTGAGGGTAATTAGCCACCCTCTACTTTTCCTCAAAGCAAGAAAGTATTGCCCTTCACTTAATCCTTTCTCCAATTGAAAAACCAACTAAATACAGTGTTAAATGCTTGCACAACAAGCTCATCCTCTTTGAGAAGTGAAGACAGAGGTGTTTCTAGTGTAGACACAGTGAGTCTGGCCGAATCCACAGTGCCTATCTCGAACCTCATATGTATGTGAAAGACATAGAGAATACGCATATATATTAAGAATCAAACCCACTGCATTAGAAGAACAATACAGTAGAATTCTGAACCCATGGACTCTAAATTCTAGACCTGTCTTTGAGAAAGACAGTTAAAATTTTGAACGGCGGGGAGCCTGAAACATTGTGCCTTACCGACCAAAAGAATGTTCAAGAATATCATTTCCAATAAATCACATGGAAAAAGAAGAGTTCTGATGTTTTTCAAATAGGCTCTCTTTAGAAAGGAAATGTGGTTGTGAGACTGGGGTGTCATTCTTGTCGTATAATTCTTTTCCATTTTTTTCAAGGACAACTTATCCGCTGGTACTCCACCTTCTGAATCATCAACTCACTTTTTCTATCAGAATAGTCAAGAGAGATTACTGTCTCACTCTCAGGGGCGCTGAGAAGGGTGGAAAACATTATAACTTAAAGAAGTGCATTTGCAATGTTTCTAACAGAATGCTGATATCTCATATCTCAGTTACTAAATATCAAGCTGTGTCTCACTAGATGCAGAAAAGTGCCTACGCTTATACATCTTTTGAAGTTTGCAAAGTTGAAGTTAAAGTGTTAAACCTTTCAGAATTCCTAGGACGAAAAAATGTGAGGCCAAAAAAAATGAGGCCAATGGGATACCTGTGCTACATCCCTGGAAAAACCTTCTAGTATAAGAGCCTCCACGATATCTCGTTTTGAAGAGACCTTCCTTGAAAAATAATATTCATAAGAAGAGCCGATGTCAATACAAATTATGTGAATGTATCACGTAAATGATAAAACACACACACACACACACACACAGGGAGGGAGGGAGGGAGAACCAACATTTGGAAATAATAGTGAATCTATATAGCTTAGGCTAAAAAAAGGTTCAAATACGACAGTGTATGCTATTTTAAGGTACAAAAGCCAAAATCCTGCAACAATTTCAACATGCAATAATAAAAGAATTAGCCGAGAAACAAGCTAAAACATAAAGGAGAAAGGCTCTCTCTCCCTTGCTCTGATACATATTCATCTTCTACTTCCAAAATAATGGACAAGCTTTTCCCACCAAAACCTAATTCGTCTTTGTCAGAAAAATCCCAACAAATATCACAAGCATACCTTAAACCTGACGCATTTCGTTTTTTTTTCTTTCCAACAAATCTAAAGCATTTCTAGCGAACCGTTTTTTGGACTGGTAAAACATTTATAACCAAATATCGACACAATTTGATATGAATGAGCGGCCATCCACAATTTGATCAAATATCTACACAAGTGGTGTCTTGTGAACTCCAGAAGTACACCCAAAAAAGAGATGCATTGAACAAGGAATTTTCACCCCCCAGGATGTGCTCCTATTCTGCTCTTTCCAAACTATACAAGAGAATGATAAGGCCCACTGCATTCCCACTCCAAATTTCTACTAAAAAGTCTTAAAAAGGAACACATATCTATATTGACACATTACAGATATCATGGAGAATTAACAACAAGAGACCATAAAATTTGTTAAGATTCATATTAGGCAAATATACATGGTAACATATTTATACAAACTGAAATCACCAAAAGCACACACCTCTTTTGTTAATTTACTCAGAAATGATATCAATTCAGCTGGATGATCATCTCCATCTGCACCAGCTCGAACCTCTCCTGGAGTAGCATCTAGAACCCAAACCTATGACACAATTAGTTTGAATTACTTCAAAGAATTAGGAGTTGGAAAGAAAAAGCAGAAGAAAGGATAGCAAAATAGATCTCAAGAACAAAGAAAGTACATCAGAACAGAAAATTATCATCCCTGAAAACCAATTACCGAAATTATCAATCGTAGATGAGACACCTGTGAAGCATATGGTATATATTGCCTTGATATTGATTTTAACCATTCACAGGTCCCAAGCAAAATCCAAACTCTGTTTGGTATTAGTGCAAGTATGCTTGTGGAATTTTGGTATAGAATACTTACTCTAACTGGACGTGCAAGGGGTTTTGCAACCTGCTCAACCATACTCAATGCAACTGCAAGGTTTAAGAAGAAAGATGAATGTCTGAACAACAAATTATCAATTGATTTCTCCAAGTAGCTTTCTAATATAGTCAGCTAAAAGTTACCTTTTCCTCCAAAGCTGTGACCAACTACAACTCGGGGAGTCAGTCTGAGCTGGCCAAGCTAGACAAAGAAGAAAGAAAAATTGAGACCAAGCAATGTATTACCATAATCCTGCTACCATCTCAGGCAAAAAGCAAAGAGGCAAAACGGTAATCATTTGACCCAACCCAAAACCAGAAAAAAAAATCATAAGTGACACACCATTGAAATGACATGGCATATACTCTATTGCCCATACAATGTGTTCATGAATTACAAATTTACCAGCACGTAAGCAGCTTCCCATGGAGAATGTTTGGCCAATAATTCAGTGATATTGTAACTAGTATTCCCATGAATTTTGATGAATATTGAGTGTTTATAGATTTCATGGAGAATGTTTGGCCAATGATTCACTGATGTTGTAACAACCATGGATCACTGGCCGTTGAACTCGAAAGGGGGTTCGGTGTGAAACTTGCCTTAGGAAAATCCCACATCGCAATTGGTTTTTTCTTTTTTTTTTTTGGGGGGGGGGGGGG
>ML391981.1:1000-32323 GCA_005239525.1 Nicotiana knightiana | reverse complement strand
TGGTGATTTTGTTGGGGTCATTACTCATATAAGAGAGAGTTCAAGATTCAACTGTTGAGGTGCCTTTTGGATTAAAACCCAAGGCACAAAACCGTGAGGCCCAAAAGCCTTGAGGTGGCCTAGAGGGGTCGGGCCAAAGAGGACAATACTTTGGCAGTTGGGACTGAGCCGTAACAGGTGACAAGACATGCCTTAAACAGTTCTATTGATACGGATGTCATTGGAACGACATTGGAGAATTGTATATGCAGAGTGCAGCAGGTCATGGTCAAGAAACTATACCAGCTTTAAGACATCAAGAGCAGCTGATGCAACAGTATGTGGGCCCCCCTTTTTAAGAGATGCTGAATCACCATGGCAACGCAAGTCCACTAGGAGAAACTGCAGAAAAGTAAATCTATTGTGAATTGTCCCCAACAAAATCACCAAAATATATATAGTATCAAAACAAATCAACCATAAGATATCGAATGATCAGTTAGAGAGGAATGTGAGCTTGAGGATCACAATTGTGAAAAGAGTCAAAACTGAATGAATTTCAGGATAGCATCCCCACAAAGAGGAGAAAGGATAGGTGGATGTTCTGACCGCAATTAATAGCAGTTTTCAAAAGTTACTGAAAATATTTAGGATAAGTCATAGAAGCTCACATGAAATAGTATGTGTTGCAATTTGTTTCTAGTTGCATATCTCAGAAGGGTGATAAAGCACATCAAAACCTTTGGGAGCTTCATATGTTTTTGTTATTTGTAGAGCTTCATATATTACTGGTATTGTTTTAATCTTAGTTTTTGTTCAAATGAATCAATGACAAGAAACACTGTTTTCAGGGCAAGGACTTGATGCGTAGACACTTACATCCCCCTATAACAAATTTTACCCAATAACTGATGGGCCCCAAAAGAGTTCTCAGAGACTGTTGATTAATGACTTTTCTGAAGTTTGGAATTGAATTTGCCCTTATATTTTCTTCACAGCAACCAATGAGAAAAAATCTAGGAGGTAACATAGTATTAACAAAATGTAGGCAGCTCAAAAAAGGAAAGAACAAAAAAGCAGAGAAGAGAATGGTATCTGTGCACTCTTTACCATAAACGCTCAGCTGTTGATTTTATCTAATCCATGGACCATGGTTATTATGTGAAAACCTATTCCTGAATCTTTTCAATCTGTCCAATCCTTAGCTTTATATATATACTCTCTCTCTCTCTCTCTCTCTCTCTCTCTCTCTCTCTCTCTCTCTCTCAAGGGTACTAATGTCAAATCAAATCTTCCTTTCTCTTCATTCTTCACAGATCAAGTAAACAACATGCAACAGAGCACATTCCCGTCCAAACAAGACAAGTTAAACATGATGCAAAGTTCTTAAAATACTACATAAAGGGATAAGAAAATGTTTATCTCTAGTACCTGCCATTTCGGAAATTCTTGGGCCAATCTCCTGGCAAAGCTTCCTGAAAATTTCAGATTGTCATCGAAATGGTCTAAGGTGAGACTATAAGAAGCTTGAAGCAGGAATACTGTTTAAGCAGATTGGAGGAGTTAGGAAACTGTCTAAAGAAGTAATATGTCAACAATTTAACTAGTAATCTCTAAGGAAATAAGAACAATCTCTATGCCTCAAGATGTGGAATTTGTATTGCATTCCAGCAATAGAAACACTTTTGAAATCATTCTTTTCCATAAACAAACAATTTTGCATTTTATTGCAATATGAGTTCCCTCAAACTACAGGTTCATTATCAGAATTCTAAAGTCTATTGCAAAATCTTGCAACACAATAAGATCGAAATAAAAAGAATTTTTTTTTGAGTAAACAACTGTCCTTGAAGGTGAAAAGTGAGTTCACAGGGAGCATGATGTTCATGAAACTTGGTTCACACTTGAGGTGCACACGAACCCAAATCTGGACAGTCCCAACTCGACTTGGTAACTTCAAAAAGGAGCTCGATGTCGGTTCAAAATTGCGCAAGCCTGAATCTGAGAGCTCGAGCTACTTTGAGAGGAATTCCACAAGGCTCAAGATCAGCTCTTAGGCTTGGAAAACATCAGACCTATCGGGAAAAAATTCACTCTCCACTTCTGGAAATTGAAGAGAAAAAGGAGGCCAACCTAATAGCTTAACAGCCAAAAAAGATGTACATAAATCATTAATCTACTTAAAGGTCAATTATCCTAGATAACTTATCTTACTCATATCCCCATTAAATATATATACTTGATCAAAGACTTAATGGTTGTTTTCTTGGCAATCCAAAATATGCTTCAAGTTGATATACTGTGAGGCAAAACTTAGATTGAGAGGCTGCCCTGGGTGGAAGCTCATATAGAGAAATGAAGGCGGGGATGCAGGAGAGAAGAAAAGGGCCAGTATCTGGGGCTGATAATTCTCCAAAGGAAGCAACACAAAAAGTTTTTTCCTAAAGAAGATAATTAAAACGGAAACCAGTCTGTCGAGTGCCGGGAAAGGCGAAGGCCCATGCTAAGCACCAGATAAAGCTATATAACCCTTATATCAATGGGTTGGACCAAACAAGAAAGGAGGAAAAGTGAAGATTTCGAGGGCTATGCAATACTCTAACAAAGGATAGAATATAAAACTAAAAATGATACAACATAACTATATCCAGCTTGTACTTGCAATCGCGACAAAACAAGCTTTAGCAAACTCGAGCTTTGATCAATAGCTACTCAAGCCAGCTCAAACTCAAAATGAGAAACAAGTTTTGAGGTCAAATCAAGTAGAGCTCAAGCAGCATACAAGCACTCCCGTCACTTTTCAACAAAAAAGAAAAATAGAAGTGTGCTACCAGCCCAGTCCATTTGCAGCTCAAGTTCAGTCATTGTGAGCTTATTAAAGAAAAGTGTTAGACATGTGACCATCTTATATGGTCTCTAAATATGGAAAAGCTGACTCGACAATACAATAAAATTGCTAGAGTTGATGAAGTACCGTATTTAAAAATTGAATTTTGAAATTAAGCTTGTTTTAGAACGATTTCGCCTATATGAGCTTCGCATAGCATAGCATGTATCATTCTGGATAAAAAAAGGTTTATGATAGGTTGACGACCAACATAAAATTAGTCATTATGAGTTTAATTACGATGAATCATTTAAGTACTAAAGAGCTTGAACAACAGTCGAGGATTTATAGGATTCATATAGCTAACCCCAACATAAAATTTGTCTCTTTTTCTATCAAGAGATAGAGAATGGGTATGGAAAGAATTACTCCGAGCATTTGGAAAATTAAGGAATTAGATGGCACATGAATTTGCTTCCATGCCTCGTTGCTAATTTGGAATTAATATCAATTTCATTTAGACATTCTGGCGTTTCAACAATTCACATTTTAAGCAAAATTCCACCTGCTAGTTGCATAAGAAGGCTTGACTGAAAGATGCTCGTGCATCAGAAACAAGGAGAAGAAAGTATAGGCACTTTGAAAGTATCATGAGTAATTCCATACGCAAGAAATGAGCATTTGATGCGCCGTAATTCACAAAAAAAATTTATATAAATGGTTACCCCAGTTTTTCCTGCTGCCAAGAATACCATGCAAGAGTACAGCAGTTGGTGGTTCAGGCAAAGATCCCTCCATGATATAACTCCATCTTACCTATACATCCAAGTTTTCATTATCAAAGGCATCTCAAGTGTAAATCAACAGAAAAACTCTTAATGTGCTTGAGAAAATACCAGTCACTAGTTTATTTAGCATGTTGATGAGAGAATAAGTGAAGTAAACTGAAAGGAAATTGAACTGTACAAATTTATGAAAATATAATTGAGCTAGAGAGTTGAGCAGGTGTTCTGAATATGAATCTTTCTTAAGACTATAAAAATATTTTTCTGAAGTCATAATTTTTTATAATTATGTATCCAGCAAAAAGGGATGTCTTTATAAAGTTATATCAACGCTCCAGATGAGGAGAATGATTAAAAATTAAGCGGAGGTCCATTGTCATGCCTTAGGGGAAATATATGCTATTCATTGAACAATTTGGTACGTTCTTTTATTAATACTTATAGAGCTGATATATCCCACATGCATACTTCACAAACAAATACAAATGCAAACACAGATTAAGAAAAAGAAAAATATAGCAAACATAAAACAGTTAGTTTTCAACTCAAAATAAAACTTACTTTTGCTCCTTGAACGAGCTCATATGCCTGCATATAAAAGTCAACTCATCACTAATAGCTTCAGTTGCACGTCAAACAACTTTGGTAGTCACACTCTTCAATAATCACATTTTATAGGGAACAACAATTACGTTGATATTATGTACTCCGTGAAAGAAAACAGATACACCTTCCTCAATTCGTTGTTTAAATTTTTTTGATAATTTACCTTCCTCCAGTTTTTAAAGCTCCATTGAACTTTCTCATGAGTAACTTTCATGTAAAAGTGTTAAAATAAACACATAATTTGTCTGTTTCCTCTGAGAAACGACTACTTAAAGAAACAAGAGTATAAATGAAAAGAAAAAGAGCGTCATTTCTTAACAATTTGCTTGGAAACAAAAAAAAAAGGAAGATAAGCTATGCCAAAAAATGATTGTGTACGATCCTTCTGGAGGGGGTGTAAAAGGTCACAAATTTGATGGAAGGTCTCTAAGATTGTACCAAAAGTTTAAGAGAATAAACTCAAACTTTCCAAAATAAGCACATGATAACAATAATAAGAGATATAGTGCAGATCCAGTACCAATACTTCAGATGGCACGACAACCTTCCCGCTGGAAAGTCTCTCATCTACCATTGTCATTCTTATATTTGAACCTTTAAAGATTCTTTTTGAATGAACAAGAGACACCTGCAAAAGAGCAAAGTGAAGCACAACATTCCTCAGAGAATGCAAAGCTGCTCATGATTTTAAAATAGAATATTTTTAAGTTCCAATCACCAGGCAACATTTTAATTATTAAGAAACTAAAAACAAGAACAAATTGCTCCTATTTTCTACAAAATTACCTTCTGGAATGGTCTAGAAATATTAACTTTCTTATGAATCAAACCAAGCCCAGGTGAGTCTTTTGTTAATGCAGCTCCATTTTCGAACCGCCGGCACGCCGTGAAATTCGAAATGGCCGACATTTCTCTTAGAGAAGAGATCGCTGAAGAAACACCGCCGCCCAAATTCTCTCTTCCAATTAACTTGGGCAGCTGTTTTTTAAAATAATTGGAAGATGGAAACAGAGTATCAAACTAAGTTCAATGAATTGGAAGATACAAAATGGAGAAATAGAAAATGCGACGGAGAGACCGAGGGAGAGCGTGGGGATCTCCTCTCTCTCTCACACACACACACACTCTCTTTCCCCTCCTATTTTCTGTGTTCTTGTAAAGAGGGAATTTCTTCGGCCAAGAGATTTGTGGTGGCTGGCTTTCGTTGTATTTCGTCAATAGCGCGCCGAAATTAATTATTTCTTTGATCACTAAAGAATGACGGATCTATTACATGGAGTGTAAAATATGTAGTATAAAGAATTGTTTTTTTTTTCCTAAAATATAAAGAATTGTTAAAAGTACAAGCATAATTTTAGATAATGAAAAATATTTCAAAGATTGTGGCAGAGGATAAAAAGTGGAGTACTAGAGTAATAATATTTTTTTGGGTGAAAAGAGTAAATTCTTTGATTGCATAAACTTAATTTTTTTAACAATTACTGATAAAAAAAATAAGTTTATGCAATTAAAGAATTTACCGCATAAACTTACTTTTTAACAATGATAGAATTACAAGAAAATACATATGACTTCACACCATAACAAAAAATGGCTCATGTTTTTGAGGTTTACCTATCTTAGCTCATATTGTACATATTTCGAAAGCACTAGCAAATTCAAAATATGTTTTCTTACAACCATTGATTCTAAAAGCTATGGAATTAAATTTGTGTTCTTACAACATTGCTTTCGCTCTCTTCTTCTCACATCCTCGACATATGCTTCAAGGGGCTGTATATTTTTTGTTTCTCCTCATGTGTCACCTGGTTGCAATGTAATAAAATTGAAGAGTAGAAGGCCACCATTGAAGACCATTCAAAGCTTTGCTTTCGAAAATGGTTTTTTTTTTATTTTGTTAGTTTTTTGGATTGGGTGTTGTTCCAATTGATTGAAAATATCAAAAGAAGTTCAAAATTTAAATTTGAAGTGATTTGGAGTAGATTTGAGCAAGATTTGAATTAAATTTTAGAGAAGACGATGTCAGTTTTTTGTATAAGTATGTATAATCTTGTATAATAGTGTATATGAGTGTATAAACAAATCTTATACACTATTATACACTTTTATACACATTTATACAAGCGTCTGTAGACGAACTTCTTCCACGATTTTCAGTTGCAATCTTGTTCAAAACCAGTCCAAATCTCCATGAAATGACTTCAAATTTTATATACAACCTCCGTATACTATTTCTAACAAATCCAAATAACACACACTCCAAATTTCTCTCAAAATCAAATTCGGAATTTAAACCCACATATTTAAGCTTGTTAAAAATCTAATTTTCACCACCCAACTGAATTTTGTTTGTTGAACTAATATTTGAGTCACAATTACTGATTCGAATATTAACTTAAATGCTTGAGGAATCCTTTTTAAAAATTAAATAGTAATTTTGAGAACCTATTGGAGTTGGATGTTGAGTTTTAGCCTATTATTTTTGGGCTAGTTGATTGTAAATTGATACATAGGCTATAAAATTGAAAAACATGAATCTCAGTTGTTCTAATGTGAAATTTTTCCTTGTTAAAATTGTGTTAGAGGATAAAAAGTGGAGTACTAGAGTGATAATTTTCCGGGTGAAAACAATAAATTCTTTGATTGCCTAAACTTATTTTTTAACAATCAGTGTAGATCTATTAATCATTTCTTTTATGATTTTAACACGATATTATTATGATATATTAATTAAACCCCAGTATAGCAGATGCATAAGCAAGATCAAAATTCTATGTTTTTTAGTTGTGAGAAATAAGACATTGTGAGACTAGAGAAGTGTCCATAATTATTAGTCACTGTTCGGACTAATTTTATTGTTGACATGGAACACGCGTACTATAAGATTTCAAGGGAGTTTTATGAAAATGTTTAGAGGTTAAAGTCGTACTTGTAGAACACACTATGGCTATTAAGGATATGTACACTGGAGTCAAGACACGAACTACAATGAAAGTAGACGCATAACACTTTCCAATCGTGATGGGATTATATAAGGAATTAGCTCCGTTTTTATTTGCCTTTACGATGGATGAATTAATGCGGCATATTCAAGGGGAGGTTCCATGGTGCATGGTATTTGCAGACGACGTTGTGCTGATTAACGAGACGCGAGTTGGTGTTAATAATAGATTGGAGATTTTGAGACAGACCCTAAGGTCTTAAGGTTTCTAGTTGAGTGTGACTAAAATTGAATACCTGGAATGCAAGTTCAGTGACGTAACTTATGATGCTGACGTGGAATGGAGGCATAACACACAAGTCATCTCCAATAGAGGAAGATCCAAGTATCATGGGTCTACAATCTAAAGCAATTGGAAGATTGATGATGATGTCACACATTGTATTATAGTGGGATGGATGTAATGGAGGTTCGCATTCGAGGTCTTGTGTGTTATGAATTTACCACCTAGACTTAAAAAAGGTACATTTTATAAAGTGATGGTTTGACCGATTATGGTGTATGGGATGAAGTGTTGGTCAATCAAGAATATTATGTCTAGAAGATAAAAGTAGCGAAAATGAGGATGTTGGAACAAGGTGGGAGTGATCTATGTAGTGGACAAGATGCCGGAAGCAAGATTGAGGTGGTTAAGACATATGGAGAGAAGATGCACAGATACCTAGTGAGGAGGTGTGAGAGGTTGACAATAGTGGGTCTAAGGAGAGATAGTGGTAGACCAAGAAAACATTAGGGAGATGTGATTCATTAGAACATGACATATCTTCAGCTTACAAAGAAAATAAGAGAATGCGGCAACCGAGTATTAAGGTAGTAGGTAGTCACGCATTTTTCTTCTCCATACCAATAATATTAATATTATTCCCGTATTTTCTTATTCTTACTTTTTTATTACTACCTGCCAATATTTTGTTTTGATTATCTTATTTTTCTTGTTGTTTTACTGCTTCTTTTTTTTATGGCTTCTCTATTATCGTATTTCCTTTGCATGACTGTGGGTATTATGCTTTCCTTGAGGCGAAGGTCAATCAGAAATAACCTTTCTCTATCTTCACAAGTTAGGGATAAGGTATGCGTACATATTATCTTCCCCAAATTTCACATTTAAGGTATGTTATTGTTGTTGTTGGACTAGCTTTATGGCAAAATAAAAACATAAGAGATTTTTTGTAAAAATGGTATGTGGTAGCCACTAAATAAGGTGGTGTTTATTTTTTATCCATCAATTTTAATGTTGAGCAAAAATAGACACTACTCTATTAAAATTAGTTTGAAAAGACAGTTTTACCACTTCTTCTATTCGTATATTCCCAAACCCTTATTTTATATGTTCAGAGGCAAAACTTAAGAGCCAAAATTTCAGAGGCAAATTTCTTCCCTCGGTATCAGTATCGTTCCTTGCATGCAAATCATTGTTCGATTTTGTTCCTGCCCAGCGATTCTCTGCGTGTAGTTTTTTACACTTAATCTCTTCTCCTTTGTCATCTTCACTGCATCGAACAAGCGAACTGGTATGTTTTTTATTTTGTTTTTATTCATTTTTGTTTTTGTATATTTGTAATCGCGATCAATGTTGTGTTTGGCATCAAGTATGTGTGAAATTTCAAAAATAATGATTATAACTTGATTCAGTGTGAAAGAAGGAGCGGATTTTTGTGATGACGTTATTCATAACTTTTTTATATTGAAATGTGTTTGTGGTTCAATCAATATATTTGATTATTTAAGGACATTTCATAAAAATAGTCGTACGAATTCATAAGCTAACTGTGTTTATGAATATTTAGTTAATTGTGCTTCTATAAAAGTTAAGGACCAAGTGTCGTTAACTTTTGAACTTCGAACTCAAAGTTAAGGACCAAGTGTCCTTAACTTTTGAACTTGAAACTCAAAATTAAGGACCAAGTGTCCTTAACTTTTAAAGTTGGAACTCAAAGTTCAGGACCAAGTGTCCTTAACTTTTGAACGTGGAACTCAAACTTCAGGATCAAGTGTCCTTAACTTTTGAACTTGTAAGTCAAAGTTCATGACCAAGGGTCCTTAACTTTTGAACTTGAAACTCAAAGTTCAGGACCAAGTGCCCTTAACTTTTGGACTTGTAACTGTAAATTCTGGACCTATTGTCCTTAACTTTAAGATGCATCTACTTAGGTCCTGGATTTTAGTTCTAATTTTTTATGTTCTTTTTCCTTCTTTGTAATGTTCTAATGGAAGGAGATCATGTTTTCGAGTTTGATATTTGGCGTAATTTGATGAACTATTGGAAAGGAGATATACAGTATAAAGAAACAATAAAAAGTTTTTTATCGAACAAGCAATGGAAGAAGTTGAGGGCTGGTATTTTCGAAAACTTTTTCCAATTACAAAGTGTGAAGTTTTGTGGTAAACTTATTCATTGTGTGTTGCTTTCAGAAAAAATAAGCAATGACCTTAATTCAATGACATTCAAGGTTTTTGACCATGAAGTGAAGTTTACACGTGAAGCGTTTCATATAATTACTGGTTTGAAATGTTCTTCTTCAGTGGACTTCAAAGTTTTGCGTGAAAGAGAGAATAGGCTTTCGAAAGTCTACTTCCCTAGAAAGGATAGAATTGAGTTAGGTGATTTGTTTAATTTTATTACTAGTCACCCAGACGGTACAGTTGCATCATTTGTAGGCAACGATGATGATGCGGTGAAGTTGGCAACAATTTATTTTGTTGAATCTGTTTAGATGGGGAAGCGGAAGAATCAGAATGTGTCTGAGCAACTAATGAAAATTGTAGATGATGATGAACTCTGCTCTTCTTTCAACTGGGGCTCTCTTTGTTATGAAACATTAGTAAAATCATTGAAGAGTTGTTTGAAGCCCAAACAAAATACTTCAGACAATGAGAATGAGAATGAGAAACAGAAAGAGAAAGAGAAAGATAAAGACAGGGACAGTTATACTATACTTGGCTTCCCTTTCGCTTTTTGTGTTTGGATTATGGAAGTATTCCCAATTTTCCAGGAAAAACAATATGTGAACATCAGAGAATGTGGGTTTCCTCGGATGTTATGTTATTCATATATGAAATCTCCATAATATGATTCTCTGTGTAAAAAATACTTTCATAATATAATTGTAAGTTAATCTGATTACTAGCTATTTTTTTGGTTTATGTGTTTTAGTTATGAAAACTTACGTTTTTTGTCCTTATATAATAAGTGTATCAGTTGATCGAGGTGGTACCATTTATTTATTGTGAAGAAGATGCAGAGCCTGTTAGTGTGCATGAGCCATTGTCTCAAGATCAAAGTCCAATGTCTTCCTCCACACAATTTGATGAAGCCTTGCTCAAGGAAATTGTTAACGTAGGTTTTCTGTCTTTGAATAGCATTAGTTTTTTATTTGATTATTTTTGCTTAAGAGACTTTTTTGTTTTTATGGTTTTTGATTCAGAGATTATCGGAGAAGCTCAAAAAGGATATGCAGGCAGAAGTTACTAGATTAAATCAAAAAATAGCTATATCATAAAAAAGATTCAAAATGACATCAAAGTAATATCATTAATTTCAGTGCTTGTAACTCTAAGTTAAGGACGTCATGTCCTTAACTTTTGATCTTGTAACTCAAAGATAAGGACCAAGTGTCCTTAACTTTTGAACTTGGAACTCAAAGTTCAGGACCAAGTGTCCTTAACTTTTGAACTTGGAACTCAAACTTCAGGACACCATGTCCTTAACTTTTGAACTTGTAACTCAAAGTTAAGGACCAAGTGTCCTTAACTTTTGAACTTGGAACTCAAACGTCAGGACACCATGTCCTTAACTTTTGAACTTGTAACTCAAAGTTAAGGACCAAGTGTCCTTAACTTTTGAATTTAAAACTTGAAGTTCAGGACCAAATGCCCTTAACTTTTGAACTTGTAACTGTAAGTTAAGGACTGCATGTCCTTAACTTTTTAACTTGTTACTCTAAGTTCAGGACCAAGTGTCCTTAACTTTTTAACTTGTAACTTGAAGTTTAGGACTACCTGTCAACTTTTTAACTTAATTTCTTTCACAGGATTTGAAGAAAAACCTAGGATCAAAGATTGATACGTGTAAGTTCAGAACCTATTGTCCTTAACTTTTGAACTTGTAAGTCTAAGTTCCGGACCAAGTGTCCTTAACTTTTTAACTTGGAATTCAAAGTTCAGGACCAAGTGTCTTTAACTTTTGAACTTGTAAGTCTAATTGAAACTTGAAGTTCAGGACCAAGTGTACTTAACTTTTGAACTTGAAACATGAAGTTCAGGACCAAGTGTCCTTGACTTTTGAACTTGTAAATGTAAGTTAAGGACTGTCTGTCTTTAACTTTTGAACTTGTAACTGTAAGTTAAGGACTACCCGTCCTTAACTTTTGAGCTTGTTAGTCTAAGTTCAGGACCTATTGTCCTTAACTTTTGGGCTTGTTAGTCTAAGTTCAGGACCTAGATGTCCTTAACTTTTGAGCTTCTTGGCCTAAGTTCAGGAACTAGATGTCCTTAATTAGGAAATGAGGACTAACTTCTAACTTTGATATTTTCAAAATTTTCAGGGGACAAAACTGATATATATGCTGACGATAATGGTGTGAGAAAGAATCCATATAAATTGTACTATCAAAAAATCAGTAGCAAAATATTCTTCCTTGAGCTTTCAGATAGTACCTTGTACTTGATGATAAAGTTTGATAATTTGCAAGGCATTTTTTTTTGTTTATTCTTAATTTATTATTTTTTAATTATTTATGACTGATGGATTTGTTTTTTTCTGTGGCCTAATATGAAGCATATTAACATTGCCCTGTATTATTTGAGAAAGAAGAAATGCTACAACCCTTGAGTCCATCATTTTCGTTGCACAACTACATATATACTTCTTAATAACTATATGCTACTTGTATATAAGAATTTCAATGAAGATGCTACAAATAAGTTTTGGTGGGTGATAATCAATTGGTTTTGACACCATATGTGTGGGGTGATAATAGTAGATGTGGAATTGCTTGGACAGAGGTTGACAAAATCTTTTTTCCATGTCGGCTTCCTTCAGAAGATAATGATGTTGTGACATATTTTCTTTTGGGGGTATTGGACTTGAATGAGAAAAAGATTGATGTGTACGATTCCATATATAGTGAGCCATATGAGCAAGGAATGAATCACATTGAAATGTATGCACGCATGATCCCCCACTTTCTAAAGTTCTCACAGTTTGAGAAAAATCACAAGTCTTTTGGAAATGCACTCAACAAATTTGATATTCAGTGGAATAGATCACCACACCAAACTGGATCATACGTGTTGTCATTTGCTATATAATTATATGTACTTTAGATTTATTTTATTAAAAATATTATTTAATTGACTCCATATATTATATTTTTCTTAGGACTGATTGTTGTGCATTCCTAATCAAGTATGTGGAGTTGTTGATGATGGGAAAGGATGTGGAGAAATTCCAACCTGAAGACATAACAAACTTTAGAAAAGAACTTGCAGTAAATATTTGGGCACATGGAGAGTGAAAAAGAAATTCTAGTTATGATACACCGCCAGAAAATGTCTGCGACGATTATGATAGTGAAAATGAAACTTCCTGCCCAAAGGAGCTGTAGTTTAGTTGTAAAGAAAATTAGCTGTAGTAGATTTTTGATATAAAATTGTTGTAAAGAATTCTGAAATATCTTGTAAATTGTTCACAAGACACTTTTATTTTGTTTGCATAGCATAATTTTTGGTCACATCTATGCCAAATTATAGTTTCAGAAGTAATACGAAGACATTAATTTCTTTATTTTTGTTAAGTATTGATTTGTCCATTTGCAATCCCTAAATTAAGTGTATTGAGCTTGTAAGTATTAGTTCAAGACCAAGTGTCCTTAACTTTTGAACTTGGAACTCGAAGTTCAGGACCTATTGTCCTTAAATTTTGGGCTTGTTATCCTAAGTTCATGACCTATTGTCCTTACCTTTTGAGCTTGTTAGTCTAAGTTCAAGGCTTCATGAACTATTGTCCTTAACTTTTGAACTTGGAACTCAAAGTTCAGGACCAACTTTTGAAAAAGAAACAAAAAGCACATAAGCGCAAAGAAACTTTGAAAATTCAGGACATCTGCTCAAATAAAAATAATCTAAATGAATCCAATTTATAGCAAAAACTTAAAAGAGTAGATAAACATAAGTGGATATATCTACTATTCTCTATGATTCCTTGAAAATTGATGGACTGCCGGAGAATATATACAAGTTATTCTATTATGATCAATTCTTCTGCAACGACCACATTTAAATATTATTTTTTATGACTCGGTAGCTGGACTATGTCTTTTCTTCTGCCTTCTACCTGGTGGCACTTTGAAATCTGGAGGTTTAATAATTTGTGACTTAACACTCTCTAGTACAATCCAAGAATCAGTATGTCCTACAGGATGTATTTGTCTTTTATATGTTTTCATCAAAGATTCCTTTAAGTACCAGTGCGAGCAGAAATTGGACTTCTTGATGTTTCTCTTCTCGATAGCTGCAATTGCATGTATGCATGGTAATTCATCAAATTGAAACTGAAAACAATCACATGTTATTTTGTTTAAGTCCACCAAGGAAGTAATTCCTTCTTCCTCAACTCTAGAACGCCATTAATCAACAGGGAAGACCTTCAATGTTGAAAAATTATAAGCTGGTACATTATGTTAAATTATCATTAAAATAATAAGCTAAACAAAGAATATAATACTTACATTTAAAGTAAATGCTAAATCTATCTTTTTCTTCAATTCCTCTTCTACCCAACAAGAAACGTCATAAAAAGTTCCTTCGGCTTCATTTCTTCTTTCATAAAACCAACGTTGTAGCTTCACTTTGATGAAAGCCATCATTCTTAATATATGCATCTCCTTTGCTTCTAATAGCACAGAATTTATTGACTCAACTATATTTGTTGTGAGCATGTCATATTTTCGTCGTGGACTACAAGAACATGCCCACCTTTCCGGTGGTTCTTCCATCAAGTAGTCAAAAGTCTTCTTATCTACTTTTGTTATACCTGACATGTATAGATCAAATTCTTTGCGCAAGTATACTCTTGCAGCACTTCAGAAAAGTTTTATGACCTCTCTTTTCACTTTCCTTCACTTTAGGTTCTGCTCCAAATGATAGATACAAATCCCATGGTGGCTTTCATGGTATACCTTTGCAATGCCATATGCAATAGATTGATGTCTGTCTGATAAAAAAATTAAATTCTCACGGCTCCCAGTTGCATTGCGAAGCTCACTAAAGTACCATTCATAGGAATTGTTATTTTCAGATTCCGCAATTCCAAAGGCTAGTGGTAATATTTGTTTATTTGCATCATTTGAAATTGAAACCATTAAAACAACATGAAATGTTGACTTCAAAAAGTTGCATGAACAACAATCACTGGTCTACAATGATTCTAACCAGCTATTGATGATCCATATTCATAAAACATATAAAGAAACCTGAAAATACAGTATAACATAAGTTAAGGATAGGTAGTCCTTAACTTAGACTAACAAGCTCAAAAGTTAAGGACAGGTAGTCTCGAACTTCACGTTACAAGCCCAAAAGTTAAGGACATGTAGTCTTGAACTTAGACTAACAAGCTCAAAAGTTAAGGACACGTGGTCCTTAACTTAGAGTTACAAGTTCAAAAGTTAAGGACAATAGGTCTTGAACTTACAATTACAAATTTAAAAGTTAAGGACATGTAGTCCTTAACTTAGAGTTACAAGCTCAAAATTTAAGGACGTGGAGTCCTGAACTTTCATTTCCAAGTTTAAAAGTTAAGGACATGCAATCCTTAACTTAGAGTTACAAGTTAAAAAGTTAAGGACATGAAGTCCTTAACTTAGAGTTACAAGCTCAAAAGTTAAGGACATGGATTCTTGAACTTTCAGTTCCAAGCTCAAAAGTTAAGGACATCTAATCTTTAACTTAGAGTTACAAGTTAAACATTTAAGAACATGAAGTCCTTAACTTAGAGTTACAAGCTCAAAAGTTAAGGACATGGAGTCCTGAACTTTCAGTTCCAAGTTCAAAAGTTAAGGACACCATGACCTTAATTTTTTAACTTGCAACTTTAAGTTAAGGACCAAGTGTCCTTAACTTTTTGAGTGCACACATCAAAGTTAAGGACAACACGTCCTTAACTTTTTCACTGGTTAAGGACAACATGTCCTAAAGTTTATAAAACAAACTAATAAACTCCTTTTTGATTGTTTACCTGTTGTTGTCGTCTATCTTTATGTTAGTATATGTTCCCGGATTTTTACTTGTCATCATATACAAGTATGAAGACAATAATTCATAATTCTCTTCAGGATTTCCTCTTATTAAAGGTGAAGCACGTTGTAGCACGTCACGCCTTGTGATACCCAATGTCTAGTCCATGTAATTTTTGCATTTCTGCCATGACAAAGGCTGGTGTAACTTCAAACCTTGGGTCTCGAAGATTGTCAATAATGTAACCACTAATCAACTTTGAATTTGCATGCGTTTGATAAGCTTTCATAGTGTTAACTGAGCAATCATGGTTTTTCTCAATCTTTACTATCTTGAACAATGTTGAATCTTTAATTCTGAAAGCACGCACACACCACCCACTGTCGCGCCCCCTTCTTTCCTCGCGGAGATTGGGTTTATGACATTCGGTTGGGACAACTCTTTCCTTTTGGGAAAGGGATTTGTGTTTTTGAGAGTCACCACCTAATGATTTTTAAAGGTGCGTTAGGATACCAAAGGGGTTCATTTACAACTACGTTGCTAACCTGAGATTGAGTAAAGGCTTGAAATTATCCTAAGGGGAAGGTGTTAGGCACCCCTCAGGATCCACAAGTGTGGTTCACGGCCAAACAACTTTTGTGAATTTGTACAGCTTAGCAAACAAACAAATAAAAGCTCAAATAAGAGGGGATTTAAGTCTTAAGCATGCAGATATTTTTGAAAAAAAAATAGTAAAAAGGTTAGATTTTGAAAGGATTACAATCTAAACATATAAAGAGTATCCTATGTTTATAACAATATGGATCACATTAGTACAATACCCGATAATCACTCCTCAAATAGGGGATACACATGGTATTAGCGCACCGGACATCATATCCATATTCCACCTTTTCCACCCCGTGAAGGTAATTAAAGTGCGTGTTGGTCACGAACTCTATTGCGTTTTGTTACCCGCCCCTTCCTATCAGTCCCAGAAGAGGTTAGGACTATTATCCTAAGAGGGAGGTACTATGCAGACCCTCAAGTTTAAAAGGTAAATTCTAGGGCGACAGACAAAAGCATATAGGACTGCAGTTAATGGGAACATAGAAAAAGCAAGTAAAGGCTCAAGTTTACCTCCACAAGTAATACAATTAGACAAACGACTCAAACACAGCTAAGGGCAGTATTTAAATTCAGAATCCTAAGACATGATACCTAAGTGAGTTCAGAATAGAGACAAATATGCAGACCTCTTTTTTTATTACTCAGAAAGGGGTCCTAATCAATTTACCTACTGATTTGAAACCTTTTAAGCATTGAACAACATATACAGGATGACAGATTCTCATTTTTAGACAAATTAATCACCTAAGGCTTGTCTACGTATGAGATATTATGTACCAATTACCAGCATTACTTAGAGGAGAGCTGTTCAACATTGAATTACCTAGAACATGTTGTCCTGCGTGATCAGAATACAAACTTGTTATAAGTTGATTACGAGAATTGAATGCAGTTGTTTTTACCAATAATTAGGCTAGGTGTGCCTAAACGAATGAGATGCAATCCTAAGGACATGATATCTAATGCACAAAGATGCAGAATGGTGCAGAATCAAAAGCCTAAACAAGGTCTAAGAATGCACAAAACATTGCAGTGTTTTGACATGCTTTCAGGATATACAAAAGTGACAGGTTTATTAATTGTTTACCTAGAACATGGTTTCTATGTGTAACATGGTAAGCATGATGGCACATTTTTTGTTAACACTCTTGTTTTAAGGCAAGATTCAGATTACGTTTTCAGAATGCATAGATAGAATCACACGATAGCAGTTTTTTCATTGTTATTACTGAACATGATTTTCCTAAGTGATATAACAGTATTGCAGTAAAGTGCTGAAACAATGTTTATAAAAATTCTAAAGAGCATGATTTCTAATTCATGATATGCTTTGCATATGTTAACCCTAAACATGATTTTTCTATTGCGCACATAGGGACTATAAACCTAAGAGAATGGTTTCTACCATTTTAGATCTATAGCATGCATAGTTACCCCTTCCCTTTTTACTATAAATTCCCCAAGAGTTGTTTACAAATTATTACAGGCCAATGAATGAATTATAGAAATAGAAAATCAAGAAGCTACTCTATAGGGAGCCTTCAATTAGGCCCAGATTTCTTAAAGCCTCCAATGGTCTCATATGCCTCAGTTCCATAGACAAATTAGAGTTTAGGTGCATCAAAGTTCCCTAAGGAACTCAAGGATCACGGACAGTGCTTACACCTAGACTTAGTAACCAAGAATAGAACAAGTGCAGTGTGTCAGAGTTCAGAGGAAGATCAAGGGTCCCAAAGCAGTGCTCACACTGAGGGGGCAGAACTTAAGGGTCTAAGAATAAAGTGAAGTGCAGGAACTAATTTGAAAAGAATTGAGTTAAGAAAGCATTTCTGAAAATAGTTTATTTGAAATAGGTTTACTTATCAATGACTGAGTGACTTAGGAAAATAGTTTTGAAAAGAACAGAGGATAACCAACACCAAACAGTACACAGAACATAGAGAGATAACCACAAACAAGGAGGCAGGGTTTGGGGACACATAGGTCGTACATAGAAACAGGTTTGTATACAAGTCAACATTAGAGAAGTACAAAAGTATCACAGGCCAGTACAAACACCTAAACAGTCACAAACATAGCTTGTCACAAAGAGTTCATGCCAAGAACTTAATAGAAATAGATTGAGAGAGTACCAAAGGGGACAACACATGATAAACATAGTTGCACATAGGTTTAAGAAGAGGTTCAGGGTATAGCATAGAGACTAAGTAACATGTGGTGCATGTTGTAGTATACTAGGAATTGAAGAAAACATAAGTGAAGCAGAATCATGTTGAAACATGCAGGGGTGTTGAGCATAGTATACTGACTAATTGCAAGTAGAACAACTAAACCATAAGTAGAAGCAGACTAAAAACAAGATCAATCGAAATACCCAAATAAACATATTGTTTTGAAGCTTTAAACATAAATTGAAGACATACCAGTTGGAAGATGGCAAGTACAGAATGAAGAATAGGCAAATAGAATAACCAGTCTTGGCTTGCAGCCGACTAGTAATAGTAGCAAGTAATCAAGAGAAGAATAGTAGAGAGTATGTATGTGCGTAAAAGAGAGAGTTGAACAGTGCATATGTTCGTGTCTATGTTAGTGAAAGACTAGAGTTTTTATAGTTGAAAAAACGGGTAGTAAAATAAGGTAAGAATCATAGTAGCATGGTAATTAAGGAACTCATAATCAATCCATCAGAAAATCACGACAAGTACTCCCTTAAGTTAAGGGATTTTAATTCAAACGGTAAGAACCAGTAGCATATAAGGCAATAAAGAATCAGTACGTGCCTAATAAGGAAGGGATCAAAGTTCATTAAGCATAGGGCAGTCAATTAGGACTAAATTCATAAACTTCAATTAAGGAAAGGGTTCAGTAAAAATAAAGTACTACAACAAATAAGGTAATGGAATCAATTAGTTTAAACAGACGAGTAGAATTCTAGGATTTTAAAAGAATCCTCTCAATCAGACCATCAAATAAGGAAATCAGAATCAGTCAAGAGAGAGTCATGATTCCATACTTCAACATATATATATAAAAGAGCAAAGAGTCGTAGCAAACAGGCAGGGTCAGCAATATCCACAGAAGGAGGCAAAAGATGAACAAACAAGGATGAATACAATCACACAAGTAAGCTAAAGACTCAATAAACACAAGTACGGTAACCACAGAAACTTAACAAGAATCGAGTAGTATTGCTAACACATAGAACCAAAACAAAGAGGACCTAAACTTAGGGCTTTTAACAGAGGCGAGTTGAAAAAGAAGTAAGAACATAGAATCATTCGAGATATGCAAGGAAAAGGTTTAAACATAAAGAAAAGTCAGTTTAAACGAGTGTAAAAGAAATTCTGAGAAATCCTAAATTTAAAGAAAGTAAAACGGTTTAAAGCCGATGATTTTTAAAGAGAGGTTTGAGAATCAGTGTAGAACATAGAAAGAAACATACTTGAATCGTAAAAAAATAGCCTGGATCTAAGAGATTAAACAAAAGTTAGGGTTTCAACGAAAACCCAAATAGAAACGGAAGAACCTGTTGTAAACCTCAAGAATCGTAACAAATATGGTGTGATTTTGCCCAAAATCACACCGGAGAAGCTATGAATCAACCAAACAGAAACCCTATGCAAGTCGGCATAGTCTAGGGCCCTTGAAGGCCTCAGAGATGATGAGCAAGGTGAGTGGGGGAACCATTGGAGGCTTGGGGTTGAAAGGTGGTCGTCGGAGATGGTCGGAGGCGGTTGAGGTGGCTAGGGTTAGGTTGAGAGAAGAGAAGAGACGAGAGAATCTGAAGGCGGCGGGGGTTTGGGAATGACATAGGGTTAGGGATCTTTTAGAATTAAAAAGGAAAGGGTTTATTTGGACCGTTGGTCTAGGAGATCAACAGTCAGGATTAGACCGGGTAAATGGGTTCCGGGTTTGGGTAGGAGTTTATAGGATATGACGGGTAATTGGGTAGGAAATTGATTTAGGAGTGAGCTCAATTTGGGCCATAATTGAAAGCCAAATTTGGCTATGATTTAAATAGCCAATTTTCCTGTTTTAATAAAATAATAAATAGTTTTCTGAAAACAATTTATCTATGCAAAAATGATTAAAAATGTATAATTATCATTTTAAAAATATAGAGGCCAATTTTACATGTATAAGACATAATTATATATTAAAATGGGCTAATATTGCAATTATATGCAATTTAGCTTGAAAAATACCAAATGTAATTATAAAAATTATATCAATTACATTTTGGTGTAAGTATAGAAGTTGAATGGATAAATCATCATAACAATAATTTTGGAAATAATTATTGCGGATTTTATGAATGAAAGGGGAGAAAATAAATCAGTTTAGACCCTTAAAATTATGTGAAAAATTATAAAAACCTTGTGAAAGCCTATATATGCATATATATGCTATTTTGAAGGTATTTATGCATATTAAAAAATATAGAAAAAATTAGGTATCGACAACTGCCCCTCTTTACCCCGGAAGGATGAAAGAGTTGTCGAGTAAAGATATGATGGCCAATTTTGATCGAGCGAAACGGTTTGAAAAGATTTAGGTCGAGCCCTGATTTGTGAACTGCCTATATATCCCTTGTTTTACAGGAATCAGGTTGTATGTAGTTCAGGAGTCATCGACGAAGTATGCCGATGAATTTTTACAATAATGGACGCAACATATAGGGTCGGATGAATAAACGATTTACGGGAATGATTAGGAAAACCTGAGCAGGACCGATCCTGCTAGGATAGTTGTTGCTCGCCGTATTACCTGCAAATAAGTAATACTAACATATATTGTGCGTAAATTTAAACATGATGCAAGTTTCCGTTGGACTATGAAAGTTGTCTTCGGACATTTAAGAATGACGTCCTCAGACCATCCTGAGCAGGACCGATCCTGCTAGGATAGCCGTTGCTCGCCGGATTACCTGCAAATAAGTAATACTAACATATATTGTGCGTAAATTTAAACATGATGCAAGTTTCCGTTGGACTATGAAAGTTGTCTTCGGACATTTAAGAATGACGTCCTCAGACATTACGTCCTGGGCTATGAATTGCTTGATGTAGGATTAGCACGCCATGAAATGATGTTCTCGGCCCATGAGGATGGTGACTCCGAACCATGACGCCTTTGAATAATGATATGCAAAATGATCAAAAGGAATCCTCAGGCCATGACATGGTGCTCTCGGGCTATGAAGATAGTGCCTCCGAACGATGACGCCTTTGGATAGGTTGGCGATATTTCAGCCCATGAAGATGCAATAGTATGATGCTGACAAGACAGATCTTAGTCTTGCAAATTGAAGGGCAGATCTTAGCCCGTAGAAAAATCAAAATAAATAGTGCTTGAGATAGCGTTCAAGGAAAAAGTAAATTGGAGGCAAAGCTTAGCCTCAAAAAGCAGAAAAGTAGCCTTATGCAAGTGGAAGGCAGAATGGTAGCCTTATGCAAAAAATGCATATGGAGGTAGAGCTTAACCTCGGAAGGCAGAATAGTAGCCTTAATGCAAGTTGGAAGGCAGAATGGTAGCCTTATGCAAAAAATGCAGATGGAGGTAGAGCTTAACCTCGGAAGGCAGAATGGTAGCCTTATGCAGATATGCGAATGCAGATGGAGACAACGTTTAGTCTCGGAAGGCTGAAAGGTAGCCTTATGCAATGCAGATGGAGGTAGAGCTTAACCTCAAAAGGCAGAAGGGTAGCATTATGCAATGATGCAAATACAGATAGAGACAACGTTTAGTCTCGGAAGGCAGAAAGGTAGCCTTATGCAATGATGTAGATGGAGGTAGAGCTTAATCTTGGAAGGCAAAATGGTAGCCTTATGCAATGAATAAAATAACAAATGACAATATAGTTTCTTAACTGATAGCAGACTGTGGTATTGTGATTATTGCGGGTGTTGCGACTATAGAGCATTATTTATATTGATAGCAGATGACGGCAGGTGTGATGGTTTCGAGCATTGTGATTTTGACTATGTTTGTTCATGGTGTGGACATCGAAACTTGGCATTTGTAATTGTGATGAAAATTCTCTGTGTGTTTGTTCTTTGTGCCTGCATCCAAAGAAAAATCATGAGTTTTGTAAAGGGGAGGGTTAGTTCGTATCCCCGATGGATTTGCTTGACTTGTTGGGCTCGATATGATGATATTGTCTGTATCATTGGGCTAGTGTTGCTAAATAGAGCTGTTTCAAGAACAAACATGCATGATTTTGTAAAAGCATAATGTATATATAAAAAATAGTTTTGGGATGAACCGACGATCGTGACGTGGTTCGAGACATTGCAACCTCTCCCGCTACGGAATTTTGAGGGCCCCCCTCAAAAATATGCCCCAGTTTGTTGGGTAAACTCTTCTGATTGTTGCTCGTGCGGCGATCGTTCACTTCAGAATTTTAAGGGTCCTCCTCAAAATTCTGCCCCAGTTTCCAATTGCGGGGGGAAGATGAAATTTTATTGAATTGTGACCGAACCCATAGGGTTGTCTATGTATCCCCTCTTAAACGGGAATCAAGCCAGGCGTAGTTCAGTTTACATCATTTGAGAAAGCACAAAGATTACACATATTAGTGTTTGACTGCATCTGAATTGATTGGCTTTGGCCAGACTTCTCCGTCCAATTCTGCTAGTATAAGTGCTCCTCCTGTCAGTACCCAGTGAACCATCTACCGACCCTGCTAGTTGGGAGAGAACTTCCCTTCGGCTTCGTCTTGATGTGGAAAGATCTTCTTCAGCACCAGCTGCCCTGGTGTGAACTGTCTAGGCTTGACTCTCTTATTGAAGGATCGAGTCATTCTATTCGGATAGAGTCCACCATGACAGACTGCATTCATTCTCTTTCCGTCTATGAGGGCTAGTTGCTCATAACGACTCTTTACCCATTCTGCGTCGCTGAGCTCAACTTCTTGTATAATTCTTAGAGATGGAATCTCGACTTCGGCAGGAATAACAGCCTTAGTACCATAAACTAGCATAGGGAGTTGCCCCTGTTGAGGTGCGAACAGTGGTGCGATATCCCAATAAGGCAAATGATAACTTCTCATGCCACTGCTTGTGCCTTTCTATCATCTTTCTTAGTATCTTCTTTGTGTTCTTGTTGGCGGCTTCTATAGCTCCATTCATCTGAGGTCTGTAAGCTGTGGAATTCTTGTGTTTGGTCTTGAAATCATCGCACATAGCTTTCATCCGGTCACTATTGAGATTGGAACCATTGTCAGTGATAATTGACTTAGGAATCCTGAATCGACAAACAATACGGTCACGGACAAAGTCTGCCACAACTTTCTTAGTCACTGCTTTGTAGGATTCTTCTTCGACCCATTTGGTGAAATAGTCGATAGCTACCAGAATGAACCTGTGTCCATTGGAGGCAACAGGCTCGATTGGTCCAATAACGTCCATGCCCCAGGCGGCGAACGGATATGGTGAGCTTGTTGCGTTGAGCTTGTTTGGAGGTATCTTTATCATATATGCGTGTATCTGATAGCGGTGTCATTTTCGGACATACTGGATGCAGTCTGTTTCCATAGTCATCCAAAAGTAACCAGCTCAGAGTATCTTCTTTGCCAGAACAAAACCATTCATATGCGAGCCACAGGTCCCAGCATGAATCTCCTCTAGCAGCTTGGATGCTTCCCTTGCGTTGACACAACGTAATAATCCCAAATCGGGAGTCCTCATATACAGGATTCCTCCGTTGTGAAAGAAATTGTTGGATAGTCTTCGAAGTGTGCGTTTTTGAGTGGGATTCGCAAGATCTGGGTAATCTTCTTTCGCCAAATACTTTTTGATGTCATGAAACCAAGGATTTCCGTCTGCTTCCTCTTCGACATGGGCACAATAAGCTGGCTGATTATGGATCTTTATGGGAATAGGATCAATGAAATTCTTGTCTGGGTGTTGGATCATTGAGGACAAAGTAGCCAATGCATCGACGAACTCATTCTGGATTCTGAGGACATGCCGAAATTCCGTCTTTGTGAACCTCTTTCTTAATTCCTGTACGTGGTACAAATACAACAATATATTGGAGTTCTTGGTAGCCCACTCTCCTTGTACCTGATGTACCAGCAAATCTGAGTCACCAATCACTAACAGCTCCTGGACGTTCATGTCAATGGCCATATTGAGCCCTAAGATACAAGCTTCATATTCTGCCATATTTTGGTGCAGGGGAATCTGAGTTTGGCAAATACCGGATAATGCTGACCGGTTTCTGATATTAGGACTGCTCCAATGCCAATTCCCTTGAAGTTCGCAGCTTCATCGAAGAACATTCTCCAACCGTTATAGGATTCTGCAATGTCTTCTCCTATGAATGATACCTCTTCATAAGGAAAATACAGTTTCAGAGGTTCGTATTCTCCGTCTACAAGGTTCTCAGCAAGATGGTCTGCCAGTGCTTGTCCCTTGACCGCTTTCTGAGTCACATAGATAACATCAAACTCACTCAGCAGGATTTGCCACTTGGCTAGCTTGCCCGTGGGCATGGGCTTCTGAAAGATGTACTTCAACGGATCCATCCTCGATATGAGATACGTTGTGTAGGCACATAAGTAATGCCTCAGCTTCTGGCTACCCAAGTCAAAGCACAATAAGTGCGTTCCAATATAGAATATCTGGCCTCGTACGGAGTGAACTTCTTGCTGAGATAATAAATGGCTTGCTCCTTTCTTCCTGTTTCATCGTGCTGCCCCAGAATGCAGCCGAAAGCTCCATCTAACACTGCAAGGTAGAGTAACAGAGGTCTCCCTAGCTCAGGCGGTACCAAGATTGGTGGTGTTGATAGGTATGCCTTGATTTTGTCGAAAGCCTTTTGACAATCATCGGTCCACTTTGTTACGGCGTCCTTTTTCAGCATCTTGAAGATCGGCTCACAGATAATTGTAGACTGTGCTATGATTCGGTTGATGTAATTAAGTCTCCCCAAGAAACTCATCACATCTTTCTTGTTCCTTGGCGGTGGTAGTTCTTGAATGACTTTGACCTTTGACGGATCCAATTCTATCCCTCGGCGGCTGACAATGAACCCGAGCAACTTTCCAGCAGGAACCCCGAATGCACACTTTGCGGGGTTCAGCTTCAGATTGTATGTCCGCAACCTTTTGAAGAACTTCCTCAAATCTTCCATAGGGTCAGTGGATCTCCTAGACTTGATAATAACATCATCCACGTATACCTCGATCTTCTTGTGAATCATGTCGTGGAAGATGGTGTCATAGCCCTCATGTAGGTGGCCCCTGCATTCTTCAGGCCGAATGGCATCATCTTGTAACAGTACACTCCCCATAGCGTAATAAAATTTTGTTTTCTCAGCATATTCCTCATCCATCTATATCTGATGATAACCAGCGAAGCAATCCATGAATAATTATAATTCATGCTTGGCGCAATTGTCAATCAGGATATGTATATTTGACAAAGGGAAGTCGTCTTTCGGACTAGCCCGGTTGAGATCCCGGTAGTCGACACATACTCTGACCTTCCCGTCCTTCTTTGGTACTGGCACAATGTTGGCTAACCATGTCGGGTACTCAACTACCCTGATAACCTTGGCGTTGATCTGCTTGGTGACTTCTTCTTTGATTTTCAAACTCATTATGGGTTTGAACTTTCTGAGCTTTTGATTTACCGGTGGACACATTGGATTGGTTGGCAATTTGTGATCCACAATAGACGTACTTACACCAGTCATGTCGTCATACGACCAGGCAAATATGTCCTCATACTCCTTTAGAAATTCTGCGTATTCTTTCTTTTCTGACGACGACAAATGAGTGTTGATTCGTGTTTCCTTGATGTTTTCTGAATCTCCCATGTTGATGATTTCAGTCTCGTCCGGTTTGGACTTAGGTCTGTTCTCTAAATTCTCAACTTCTTTGACAATCTCGTCAGGTATGTCATCCTCTTCTGAATCTACGTCCGTTTGCTGCGTTGTCTCATTGCATGTCACAGTCATCTTCATCCATACAAGTAATAGTAATGTTGTATAGGTAAAGAAATGATAGAAAAATGATAGCAATAGATATTGATTCATAAGAAAAATTCAAAACGCTTTTGATAAACTGAACGATTGTTTTGAACATTGAAGATCTTATTGTAGGAATTAAAATGTGAAAAAGGAAATCATTTTGTAAAGAAAATAGTGAATAAGTCTTGTTTTAGCCTTGCTACCCCGAAGCTCGTTGAGATTTGGTTGTCCTGACAGTCCAATTCTTGAGGTATGTCCCTCTGCTCACAGCCTGTATAGAAGGGCCTTCCTCCCCCTCCTCCTCGAGAATAACACAGTAGTCCATATCACTGTCCTCCAGAAACAAGTTCCTTATTGTTGCAAGTGCTTCTTCTTCGTCTGATCCATAAATAACTTCGGCCTATTGGAAGGTCTCCTCCAGATGAGGTATTGGTTTCTCCAAAGGGTAATAGGGACTGCGCCATGGTGGCGACCAATTTTTGAATTTTTCCCAAGTGTATTCGTATCCCAAACCAAAAGTGGTGTCGTGCTTCTTGGGTTTGATAGGTTTGATGATCCCCTGAAGGCTCTTGCCGAGCCCTTTACCTGGCTTGTACCCTCACCAATTCATCACACTTGCGATCTTTCTATCCCACCCTTTGTCTTTGTTGATAGTGTTGACCCGTTCAATGTGGTGGTAAGTTTCTCCACTCAACTTCTTTCTTCCTTCAATCACCAGAATAGTCTGGCGACTGCAAATAGGGTTGCTACCGTCACCATGAATAATCACCTCTTGGTGGTTCCACTCGAACTTCACTACCTGATGTTGCGTTGATGCTACGACCCTAGCAGGATGGATCCAGGGTCGTCCCAATAACAGATTGTAGGACGCTGGCACATTTATCACTTAGAAGTCCACCTCGAACCATGTTGGCCCCATTTGCAGGCATAGGATGATCTCACCAATGGTGGACCTCTGAGATCCATCGAAGGCCTTCACGTTGATCGCTCCATCCTTTATCTCATGCAGCCCTTTACCCAATTTCTTGAGCGTTATCAGCGGACAGATGTTAAGACTGTATCCCCCATCGATCAGGATTCTGGTGATGAAATAATCCTCGCATTGCACAGTTATGTGCAGTGCTTTGTTATGGCCCATCCCTTCAGGAGGCAGCTCGTCCTCATGGAAAGTGATCTTGTAACTCTCCAACACTTGACCCACCATATTAGCCATTTATCCACTAGTGATGTTG
The DNA here is from genome assembly GCA_005239525.1 of Nicotiana knightiana. Taxonomy (NCBI): domain Eukaryota; kingdom Viridiplantae; phylum Streptophyta; class Magnoliopsida; order Solanales; family Solanaceae; genus Nicotiana; species Nicotiana knightiana. Next base: position 5,071 of record ML391981.1, on the reverse strand, counting down.
TTTAGCACATAGGCTTCATTCAACACCTTCAATAAAGCATTCTTGTGCGTCTCAGAATTCTGCAGCAAAGAGAGGATGGATATTTGCGCATACGTTTTGTTCAATTGGTCGATGACCGAATACTCTTTGGCCTGTACTTTCCTCCAAAGGTCGTCCGGCCCTATCTCGATAATGGGAGGCTGATTGGAAGCCTGCCTGCTTGATTCAGCCAGATGTTCAGGGGTATAGACTCTACCAGTTCTTGTCATACCATGCGCTGCAACAACTTCTTCAGTCTTGACTTTGCCTTTCTTTCTCGCCTCGACTGTATAGTCCCATGGTATAACATTTGCATATAAAGGTGGTGTGATCGATATTGCCACCGTGATTGGCGCAGCTACCCTCACTTCGAATGGAACATGTGCCTGGGGTGGCAAGACTACAACCTCAAATGGTGCAGGTGCATTTGCTGAAGATACGAACTCAACTTCAATCAATATTGGTGTATTTGCAGGTGACGCTGCTTCAAACTCAAGAGGCATGGACATATTTACCTCAGCATCCTCAGACGGTTGAATCTGAACTATGATCGGTTTGAGAGTGACTGTAGGTTTCTTTGGATCATCGCCTTCTGCGATCAACCCGATTGATCCCTCGAGGTCCCAATCATCTTCTATTTTAATCAAGTGTATGTCTCCACCTTTATGGTCCGTAAGAGGATTGTTTCGGACATTTGGAGTGGATTCCTTTGCCACGATGACCTTTTTGTCAATCAGGGATTGTATCTTGTCCTTCAAATAGCGGTACTCATCGATGGTGTGCCCCTTCATGCCGGAGTGGTATGCACAAGACTTGTTTGGGTTGACCCATTGAGAAGGATTCTCAGGGGTTGCAGCAGGGACGGGGGTGACATAACCATCATCTTTGAGCTTCTCATACAGTTGGTCGATGGTTTCAGCGACGGCGGTATATTATTTTGGAGGTCTGCGATCAAAATTAGGATGAGGTCTAGGGAAGTTTTGACGGGTAGGGGGTGATTGGTAATGAGATGGTTGGGAATTGTAAGTGTGGTAAACAAGAGCGGGTTGTGAGTATTTGGGTGAAGCAGGTTGATATGTCGGTGGTGGAGGTGATTGGTAAGTTGTTGGTGGAGCTTGGTATGAGGGTGCTTGGTAATTTGGGGTTGGTTGATATGTAAGTTTGGTATTTGAGTGGGGATTTGGTTTTTCTGTGCAACCATCACGGCTCCCACGTCTCTTTTCTTAGACACACCACCAGACTGCAAAGCCTTGTTTGTAGCTTGCAAGGCCTCAAAATTTGTAACCATACTGCTCTTGATACCTTCCTCAATCCGTTCACCTAATTTGATAATGTCGGAGAACTTGTGGTTTTCAATCATCATCAACCGTTCATAGTACTGCGGGTCCTGGGCCCGGACAAAGAACTTGTTCATTTGCTCTTCTTCTAAGGCAGGTCTGACCTTAGCAGCTTCAGACCTCCAACGAGTAGCATACTCGCGAAATGTCTCCATGGGCTTCTTTTTCAAATTCTGAATATAGAACACGTCTGGTGCGTTCTCTGTGTTGAATCTAAATCTGTTCATAAAGTCAGATGCCATGCTCACCCAATTCAACCATTTCTTGGGATCTTGGCTGATGTACCAAGGCAATGCATCTCTTTTCAAGCTCCTCATGAAAAACTTCATGTGGATCCTTTCATCCTTCCCTACTCCAACCAGCTTGTCACAATAAATTCTCAGATGGACCCTTGGATCACCTGTAACATCAAATATTTCAAACTTAGGAGGTTTGTATCCCTAGGGTAGTTCAACATCGGGTTGTATGCAGAGGTCTTAATAGTTCAACTATTCGAATCCCTTGATTCCTTCAACGCCTTGAACCCGGCTGGTCAGCTTCCTAAGTTCTTCGGCCAAGTTCTTGATAAGCAGGTCCTTTTCATCAGACTCAGGTATGTATGTGATAGGGGGAGTGGAGTGTGGCATGGTCTCCACGTAGATGGGATTGTTATAGTGGAGCATGAGTGTGGAAATGGTCATTTATGGAGTTCTGAGGTTATGGGATAAGAAGTGGGGTGTTGTTTGGAGTATGGCAGGCATTGCAGTGTGCTGGAAGAGTTTGGTTCTTTGGAGGGGTAGGGTGATGATGAGTTGTGGGATGTTTTGAGGAGGTGTAGGATTCTGGATATTGACGTCTGGGACGTTGAGGGAGAATGACAAGTTTGCTAGATTCCGAACTTGATCAAGCTCTTCTTGAAACTTTAACAACTTCCGTTCCAGCTGCGACACAGTTTCATTCTGAATCAGAATACCCTGGCCATCAGTGGCCTCTACCCATTCAACCACATTCTCATTTCTGTTGTTGCATGAATCTTCCATTTTCTTTTTGCCTTTGTTCTTGCCTTTGGGAGGACTAAGAGGAGGAGAGGGTGGAGGGCCCCTGGATCTTGTAAGATAGGATGATGATGCCAGAGTGCACGAACTAACCTTTGGGGAGGGGAATAAATAAATAAAGAAAGAGGAAAACAAAAACAAAAAGTAACCAAGTCAGTGAGGATTATGAGAAGTATTACGGTATTTAAACACATAGTAAGGGAATGTAAAGCGCGTCCTAATTTGGGGACCTCTTTTGTGCCTGAGGTAGGCCTAGAGACAAATTGATTTGGAGAACTTAAGATTCTAAATGCCTCATTTTATTGATAAGACAAATAGACGAATCCTAAAACGACACTAAATAAACAGGAAGTAAAGGTCACTAATGGCCATTGGCCTTATTACATTGATAAAGTAAAAGAAAGACATTCCTATCTACTTGGTCCCAGAAGGACCTTCCCCAGACTCGGCATTCTTTCTTCCCTCGTACAACTCCCCCAACTCGTGAAGCCCCAGCAACAGGTATGCTCTGGCTAGATGTCCTCCGTCGGTCCCTCCAGCCTTTTGAAAGTCTTCAATCCTTTTGAGAAATTTTTTCTCCAGCTCCACTATGCCTTGCTCCAAATACCCTAACCTTTTGTTGGTGCTGATAGCCATATCCTTCCATTCCTCGATCAGTTTCTTGTTAGACTCATGTATTTCGCGGTGCTCATCCTCACACTCACGGATCCTTTTGCGTAGATGGTTGTTTTTGACTTATGCCTCGGCCTTTTCATCTATGACCATGTGGCCAACCCTAGCTTGCTCAGATCAACCTAATTTTCTGCCTACCAACCAGGATAGAAAGGAGTATAACCGGCATGGTATCTATGGATCGATGGTGTCCTTCTCCATTACAATCTTGCAATGCCACATGTGCTGGGCTTGGCACTTGTGAGGACTATCGTCATTTTGGAAGTCAGCTTGAAGATGGCTCCTCTTGTCGACCCTGGGTATGACTTGCTTCCTACCCGCTTGCCTCATAACTCGAAGACGGACGTAAGGGTATGTTCCTCTTAGACCAATTAGTATTAGGAACGGTGCATCTCTGGAACGGGCGATGTACTCCTCTGTCGGAAACCACTCGAACATCCACTGTACATGTTCTTCAGTCAGATTACCAAAGAGCTCAACCCATCCTTTGGCGTTCTCAGGCTGAGCAAACATGTCGGGGATGTAATTCATTCGCTTTGGATAGTGGAAAGCGATGTGGTCATCCCAAACTCTTCGATGAACTTCTTGTCGGTACTCGCCCTTTTGGAGATATTCCATGAGCCAAAGCTGAAGTAGTAGATTGCAGCCTTCAAAATGTCTTGCCCCTCGCTGACACTTTTCCAAGGCTCGATATATGTATGCAATAATTGATGTGTGGCTAGAATTCATGATTTTAAGCATTATATACCTTGCATTTTATGTGCTAATGATAAAAATACACGTCGTATGTGCCTAATGGGGTTTATTTAATGTGTAGGTGAATTGGAAACGGAAGCCGAGCTAAATGAGAGCATAAATGTCGAAAAATACGCTCAAAAGTCGAAAAGGAGCGACCCGGGACAAGTCTGGCGTTAGCCAGGCGTTACACTTCAAACGCCAGGAGGTGCCTGGCATTAGCCAGGCGTTACACTTCAAACGCCAGGAGGTGCCTGGCGTTAGCCAGGCGTTAC
>ML391979.1:0-58835 GCA_005239525.1 Nicotiana knightiana | reverse complement strand
GTAAATGGGGTATTAATATTACTATTACTACCAGATGCTGAAGAAGAACCTCTTTTTTTATTTACCCTACCAGCAACTTTTTTACACGCTCTTTTAGTAGCATTAAACATATTGTTAAAATTTAAGTATAAGCAAAAATTAAATATGCAAATAAAATAGTAAATAAGAGATAGAGTTGGAGGGAGTGCACCGAATTCGGTATAAATTGAGCACTTGATGATTCACAATTCCAATGTTACCACGAACAAACGTCAAGCAAGTATTTCAATTTTGAAGTTCAATTGTTCTTCAAACTTCAAAATTCGAATGATAAAACACGATAAATTAAATTCCAAAACAAAGAGCCAAATAAAATTAGAAGATGAGTTGAAGACTTAAAGTCTTGAAAATTGGAGAATGAGAGATTAGAGAATGAGAGAAATTCTGAAATTGAAATTGAGAAATGATAGTTGAGTGAAGAATGAAGAAGAGGAGGGGTATTTATAGTTTTAGAGAAGGTTAATTTTGTAAAATGAAAATAGGTTAAAATTTACAGAAAAAAGGGGCTATTTGTGCAAATTTAACGTTGGGCAACGGCATCCTGTCAGGGGTGACCGTTGCCAACGGTCAATGGGCCCCACATACTAAAAAAAATAAAAAAAAATAGCCGTTGTACCGGGCCGGGCCGGGCCGGTTAAACCGGTACACGGTTACGGTTCACTACCGGTCCGGTTACCCGTTTCAAAATAATTAAACGGACCAACCCCCTCTAACCCCTCTACCCAGCCCACCCGACCCCCTATGAACCGGGCCGGGCCGGTTCCGATTTTAACCGGTCTGGGCCGGTCCGGTTACGGGTCAACCCGACCCGTTAGACACCCTTAGAATTATCTGGTGAGTGGGGTACTTCCTTCGAAAATTGAATCTGATGCAAGGAAGAGGTTCTTACATGATGTGAAGTTTTACTACTGGGATGAGCCTTATTTGTACAAAGAATGTGTTGATCAGTTAACGAGGAAATGTATTCCTGATAAAGAGGTGGAACTTGTGCTGTATGATTTTCATGCATCACCTTATGGGGACCATCATGGTGGCGATAGAACATCGACGAAAGTGCTACAATCTGGGTTCTTTTGGCCAACTCTATTCAAAGATGCCCACGCGTTTGTTAAAAAGTGTGACCAGTGCCAGAGAACAGGAACGATCACAAAGAACACGAGATGCCTTTGAATAATATCTTGGAGGTCGATATTTTTGATGTGTGGGGGATAGATTTTATGGGTCAATTCCCATCGTCCAGGGGAAATAAGTACATTTTGCTGGCAGTTGACTACGGGTCGAAATGGGTGGAGGCAATTGCATTACCGGCGAATGATGCCATGGTTGTCGTTGCGTTTGTGAAGAAGAATATATTCTCGAGATTTGGTACTCCACGTGCCTTGATTAGTGATGAAGGAACCCATTTTTTCAATCGGTTGTTGAATAACCTTTTAGCAAAATATGGAGTCCGTCATCGAGTTACAACAACATATCACCCTCAAACAAGTGGACAAACAGAGGTATCCAACAACGAAATATAGCAAATATTAGAGAAAACGGTGAGTATGAACATGAAATATTGGGCTGCAAAGTTAGATGATGCCTTATGGGCATATAGAACAGCTTACAAAACGCCAATTGGGGAATAACCGTACAAGCTGGTCTATGGGAAGGCATGTCACTTGCCCGTTGAGCTTGAACATAAAGCATATTGGGCCATCAAGAAGCTAAGCATGAACCTTGAAGTCGCAGGTGAGAAAAGATTGTTGCAGTTGGATGAATTAGATGAGTTCAGGCTGCACTCGTATGAAAATGCCAAACTTTACAAGGAGAAGACCAAGAGATGGCATGACAAGCATATTAAGCCGTGTCAATTTGAGCCAGGCCAACATGTATTATTATTCAATTCTAGGCTGAGGTTGTTTCCTGGAAAGCTGAAATCGAGATGGCCAGGCCCGTTTGAGGTGGTGAGAGTCACTCCATATGGTGCACTTGAGTTGCGAGCTATACATAGTGAAAGAAAATTTTTGGTGAATGGACATAGAGTCAAGCACTATTGGGGTGGTACCATAAATCGTGAGAAGACCAAAGTTGTGCTCGTTGATTAGTGAGGCGAGACTCTGCGTCGTGACGCGTCGTTAAATCGGGCGCTTGTTGGGAGGCAACCCAATTTTTAATCGCTTTTGTAGTTAACTTCTTAATTTTTTAGTAGAGTAGGTAGATTTTGCATTTTTTTCTTCTTGTAGGCCAATAAGTTATAGATACAATGGTGTAGGACATGTAATTGAGTATTTAAAAAGCTAGGGGGATCGGATTGTCTATTTATAAAAATAATCATAATAATAATATAGAACTACCCCCCAGGGCCCTGGTCAGCACCAGGCGCCACTGGGGGCGGTAGAAACAGTGTAGAAAATACCCCCAGCACTGGGCACTGGCTGGGGGGGGTGTAATTAATTTTTTTTCTTGTTCTTTGTTTTATTTACTTTTCTAATTACCCATACCCATTAAACCCAACCCAATTACCCATCTACACTAACACTATAACCCATATTCTACCGAAATACCCACACCCAAAGAAAGAAACAAAACAAACACACCCCTCCTTCCTCCCTCAACACTGCCGCGACTCCCTCTCCCCCTCACCCAAAAACTTTCAATTTTTATCTTGTTTTTTCTTCTTCAATCTTTAAGTATGTTTTTATTATTACTCTTCTTCTTCTTCTTCTTCTTCTTTTATGTTTTTTTAGTGTAGTATCAATGGTAAGTCCAACCCCCCATTATCCCTAACCCCAAACTTTTACCTTTATGAATTTGTAAAACAATTTTGGTGGTTGGCTTGGTGTTGTTGACGTTGTTGTGATTATTATGTGGTTGGAGTAGTAAACTTAAAGTCCCTCTACTCTATTAAAAATTGGGATGGCCATTCTCTTCCACCATTGTTGAAGTCTAGAGCTCACAATTTATGCCCACAAGGTGTTTGTGAATATGCTTGAATGAAGTTTCTAGGTACACCGGTGAAGTCTTGAGTAACCGAGTGTCTTATAATTGAACTTGGGACAAGTGTGGGGTGTGTAGGAATGTTGCTACATGTTAAAGGTTTGATCTTGAAAGTAAAAATCATGTCTTTACACCATGTATATTACGTATTATATGTTGTTAACTTGTTGTAGAAAGTAGTGATGCAGTGTAGTTTTGTAGTGTATAAAATGGAGTGCCACATGATATTGCTACGATTAATGTGAATTCATGTAGCCATAATCAATTATTTTTTGAATATCTTGGGGAAGTCTTGAGTACCCATAGCTCTAGGAGGCAACCCTTGCACTTTATCACATAAAAAAAAAATCATGAAAAGAAGTGTTAATTGCACCTTTGGTTTTAAGTGTGGGGTCCCTATAGGACTTGTACCACAACCTTAGGTACAATATTTATCAAGTCTCATGTTCTTGTGTTCATGGTGCTGCAGGATACCACATGGCTCGTGATAGTGCAACCAAGGGCAAAGGCATTGGAAAATCCTCCTCCACCTCTCCTGCACCCAAGAAAAGAAAGCAAGGAGATGGCCTCTCCCGCCAAACCAAAGACAAGCAATTGGCCGAGAGCTCACACCTTGCACCTTTGCGACCCCGACCCCGGTTGGATTTGGTAGATGATGCGGCGGTTGCATGGCACAGGGACTTTGTGCCAAAGGGGCGTTATATCTCCGAGGTAGGGATTGACACTAAAGCCTTGGAGCGGAACTTTCCTGAGGTAATGAGCCAATTCCGTGCATGGCACATGGAAAAGATATTGACATGCCCCATGCTGGAAAATTTGAGTATGGTCCGGGAACTTTATGCCAATTGGCACGACGGGCATGCTATTTCAAGTGTACGGGGTGTTGAGATTAAAATGCACCGGACAGACATCTGCAAATACTTGGGGGTTGAAGATGTTGACCCAAAGAGGCTTAAAAATTGCTTGGGGGTTGAAGATGTTGACCCAAAGAGGCTTAAAATTTTTATCAAGAGCCCCAAACACAAATTGATTCGTCACACTTTGTGTGGCATTGATTCGACTGCCAAGTGGATCAAACAACACGACACTCTTCATCTTCATATGGTCCGATCCGATTTTAACAAGACTGCCAAGGTGTGGTAGAATTTTGTACAAGCACGTCTCATGCCTGCCGAGCATATCAGTGAATGCACTCGTGCTCGAGTATGTGTCATTTATTTTTTGATGACAGGCCGACCCATAAATGTGGGTGAATTGATGTTGGGTGAGATGGAACGTACAAGGTTTGGGTGGCAGATCAAGCGGTTTTTCTTTGGCAATTTGCTCACCAAGTATATGATGGACCTTGGGGTTCCTGAGTACCCAGGGTATGATGAAGTGGTGGAGCCTTCACCCGGGCTAATGGACATTACTATATTGCTGGATCCATCAGCCAAGCTCACGCCAGTTGCATGCTATGAAAGGGACAAAATCTTCAGCAGGTACATTTATAAAACTCTGAACTTTTTGATGTGCAAAGTAGGTGCTACAGATATGGAGCGTATGGAATTGCGCAGTGAGTTATCCAGTTCTGCCAAAGAGATGTTGGGGATTGCATCTGGCAGCCCTATTCATTCTTTTGAGGACGTGAACACATTACGCGGTTCTGACACAGAAGATGAGGGGGGTGACGAGGTTACCGGACCCCGAGCCGTGGTTCCTCTAGGCCCTGATGATGATGAGCCTGCAACTGCTGCTCTGGAGACTTCCGATTGACAGGGAGCATTTTTTTCACCCTATTTTGTTTTGTTAATTTTCATATGCATCCGGACTATGCATGCTTTAAGTGTGGGGTGGGAAGTGTGTTACTTGTGATGTTGTTGTATAATTGTATAGTTAGATTTTTTTAGAATTAATTAGTTTTGTTTTAGTATTTAGTCGTATTTTCAGTATTTTTCGTTTTAGTTAATTGTTAATTTTAGTTAGTTCAAAAAATCTAAATTTTTTTTTTAAAAAAAAGAAAAAACTCGGACTTTTCCCGACGATGGATCTGTTGGACAATTTTCTTGAAGGATAAATTCCGATTTAAAAACACCAAAAAGATTTTTTATTTTTTTCTTAGGATAGGTAGGTAGTATCTCTTGGTTTTTCTTTGGGCGCCGGTTCTTTTCCAAGGGTGTAGCTCGAACCGGGCACTTAAAATTATTTTTTTTAGAGTAGTTAGGAAGAAACTGAGTAACTTAAAAATACCCTTTGACATGTTGACATATTAGGTTATGACATACATTCTGCTTTCCCTTGTATTTGGTTTGACATGTGATGCCCGAGTAAAAACAAATAGCCTATTTTGTGATGCCTTAGCTTAGTTGCTTGACTTGTATGCTACATAGTGTAATATTTCTTAATTCTATCAATTTTGTGTGCTTGCTTGACTTGAGAGTTGAATAAAATCATTGTGATTGAGTCACGTGCAATGTGTGAGTGAGGTTTAGTAATTTTCTGTGCTATCCTGTGTAGTCTAGAACTTGCCCCATATGTTAATCGAAGCGAAATTGTTGGTCATGCTAGTCTAGGGGATGACGTAGGCATTTTTCTTGTTTGATCATGGATGTGCTTGTCACATAATAATTAAATTTTTCATTGCTAGCCCCTTTGAGCCTTTTGACCTTTTCTTTGGTACCCACATACAAGCCGTACCCCTATTTTATTCTTAAATTGAGATTTTTGCACCTTTACCTCCTAAGGCACTTATTCGCTAAAAGAAGTAAGGTGAGATATTGGGGATTAACTTTTGAGTGAAGTCATGGAAAGGCCTGTTAGTTGCACTAAAATTGAAATCAAAAGTCACTAGCCAATGAACTTTCATGTATGGAGCGTGTGTAAAAAAAAAATATTGTTGTAAAAGAAAGAAGAAAAGATGATAGTGAAAGTATGTAGAAAAAGAGATACATCTCCACTTCTTATTTAATTGTGCTAGTGGAAGTATAAAAGTGCTTAATTGAGAAAGGGCTATGTTGTGTATGGATTGTGGCAAGTGAATTGATTGAGAAGAATATGTGTGAATTGTGAATTTAGTGTATTAAAGTGCTTAGGAGGTTTAGTCAGTATCCCTAAATATATCCTACCCGTCCATTAGCCTACATTACAACCTTCAAAGTCCTAATTGATCCTAGACTTGGCTAGCTTGAATTAGTAGAGATCTACACTAAGGTCAAGCTTATGGTACGACCACGGGATGCATATGAATTCTTTGTGAGAGTGAGTGAAATTGTGTTCGATTGTGTGATTTCCTTAAATTATATTCAAAAAGCATATTTGAATGTGGGGACTAGTTATATTCACTCTTTTGTTTGTTCTGAGGGCACATGATCTCATAAACGATTGGTAATGTTGTAAACTTTCTTGTTGGGTAGGTTCGTGAATTGAGAGGGCTTAGTGGTTGCAAGTTGACCCTTGAGGTTGGGTGGTTGTAATTAGGTTGTTGGTATGATTGATAGAGTAGTTATACTTGGGCATGTTTAAAGAAGGGAAATAATGTGAATTTTTGTATGTTCATACTTGATTGCCGGTATCGATAATAGTCAAGGGGGTAAGGTGTGTAATTGAAAAGTAAAATACTCCTTGATAATGAACTTTATACATGTTTAAGGGTAGTAGATTGTCCCATTGCTCGAGTACGAGCAAGAGTCTAAATGTGGGGTGTTGATGTTTAGCTTAAAGTGTATAGATTTCTATGTATATCGCCTCATATTTTACTTTTTTTTCGTGAGTTTTAGATGTTAAATGTGATGATTTATATTAATTTGAAGTGTTTTTATGTGTAGGAATGATTCGGGATCAATTGGGGGCGAAACACATAAACTTAGAGCCAAAACGCAAAAACCGGACAAAATGGCGATTTTGGGCGCCACATGCAGGGCTGGGCGCTACATGTGACACTGGAGGCAGAAACATTATTGTGGGCAGCGCCCTGGTGGGCGCCCGGTGCTAGCCAGGGTGCCGGTGACGAGATTTTTTCCTATTTTGTCCAGGACACGGTTATTTCGGCCCTAGACCTACCCAACACGTATAAAAGCAAGTCTAAGCTTATTTTTGAGGGGAGACACACCACTTTGGAGGGATAATACACACGAAATTGCTAGGGAGCGAAGGATTCTCAGTTTTCTTCATCTTTTCTAGTATTTATAATTAATTCAACATTTATGCAATTGTTTTATTTTAGTATGAGTGGCTAAACACCCATTGTTCTGGGGTTGTGATTTAGCCATGAATATTGTTGTTCGACATTAGTTTAACCTTGATTTTAATTCACTCAATATATGGTTGTTTCTTCAATTCTGTGTTTAATTTCTTAATTGTCTGGCTATCAGTTAGGTTCTATATACTATCTATGTTATGCTTGGGAAAGCCGTGTATAGATTAGAGAAGAATTAAAGAGAGCGCGATCTTAACCCTTCAGGGGAGCGGATTTGTGGCTAGGATAGGAATATACCTAGTCACTGTGCTTAATTAAATATCGTAGTCTTAGTGCGTTATAATAGATTAATTTCATAGGAATATAGGCGTTAATCTATTGAGAATAGGCGAGTAGTGCTTCGGGAGAAGGCTATGAGAGCAATTATCGATTAATTAACAATCATGAGTGAATTATATGAAAGGGAGAGTTAATTAGAACACAATACGAATGGTGAATCGATCACAACCCTGGAATATTTGTCTCTCTTGAATACACAACAATAAACTCTTTACTTGATAATTAGTTATTTCTTATAATCGTTGTATAATATAGTTACATTATTGGATCTTTATTTTGGTTTGATTAAATAACAATTATAGTGAATTGTGAGTAGTCTACACAAGGCTCTGTGGGTTCGACACTCGATTTATCATTATATTATTTGTACGACCACGTATACTTACGTGTGCATTTGGGACCAACAGTAACTCCTTCCAGTTTCCAAATTGAGAAAATAAAAGAGTCAGTGTTATAAATTCCAGGGCATGCTTTTCAAATTGGCAGACGAAAAAAGAGAAGGCCATTTGATATGTGATATTATTTGTTAACTTAGACTTAGAGTTACATGCTAAAAAACTAAGAACATATAGTCCTTAACTAAGACTTACAAGCTCATAAATTAAGGACAGCTAGTCCTGAACTTACAGTAACAAGCTCATAATTTAAGGACACTTGGTCCTGAACTTAGAGTTGAAAATTCAAAAATTAAGGACACTTGGTCCTTAACTTAGAGTTACAAGCACAAAAATTAAGGACAGGTAGTCCTGAACTTCGAATTCCAAGTTCAAAAGTTAAGGACATGTAGTCCTGAACTTAGAGTTACAAGTTCAACAGTTAAGGACATGTAGTCCTAAACTTAGACTCACAAACTCATAAATTAAGGACAACTAGTCCTGAACTTACAGTAACAAGCTCATAGTTGAAGGACACTTGGTCATGAACTTAGAGTTGGAAGTTCAAAAATTAAGGACACTTGGTCCTTAACTTAAAGTTACAAGCACAAAAATTAAGGTCAGGTAGTCCTTAACTTATAGTTACAAGCACAGAAATTAAGGACATGTAGAACTTCGAATTCCAAGTTCAAAAGTTAAGGACCTGTAGTCCTGAACTTAGAGTTACAAATTCAAAAGTTAAGGACATATAGTCCTAAACATAGACTTACAAGCTCATAAATTAAGAACATTTAGTCATGAACTTACATTAACAAGCTCATAGGTTAAGGACGCTTGGTCTTGAACTTTATGAGCAGAAGGGTATTTTCGTTCGGGCGGGTAAAGGTTTATTAAAGCAGTGGCTAAAGACTAGACATTTTAAACAGTGACTTAAAAGTAAGTACATGTCTTATTACTAGCTAAATGTGCACTTCCTCCTCTCAACTACATCTAGGCGAGAGCCCATTTTCACCATCTCATTATAACCTATGTGTCACGCCCCAAACTCGGGGAGCGCGACCGACACTCAACCGAGTGAATCGGCCGAGCAAGCTTGTTAGATTTTCTTCTACCCAAACTAATACATGAATAAGAGGAGATTTACTCCATTAATCAAACACTAAGTAGTTTTCATTAGCAACTTCCATTTCATTTCCGTTAGTAGCTTCATTCATAAATTCCAAAATATAACAAGTTTAAAGATATAATGAAAAATGTGTTTGCAAAATACCAACATTTCTAGTTTCGACTCCCAACATCAACTACCACCCACAACCTGTCTGCGGAGCCTCTAAGTACAACTGAAGAGTAATATGGAAATGCCAGCAACAAGGCTCCGGCTATACCTCAAAACACAAAGTACATGAGAAACAAGAGATACATGACCCCGAAATGAAGTGAGGCTCACCAAGTCAGCTAAAGAGAGTGTACCGCTATCACTGATCATTGTTGCCTGCTGTGGAACCACCTGCATTCATTAAAGATGCAACGCCTCCGGCATAAAGGACATTAGTACTGTCGAATACCACTTGTATGTAAAGCTAAAAGTCCTATTTCAAAATAGAATGACCATGTAAGAAAAGGAAAACCATAGAAACAATAAGTCACAATCAATAATATCCAAATGCCCAATTGAAACATAACAATTTTCAAAATACGAAAGTAATACATATTTTTAGTTGGGAGATGTTTAGTACCGATGATACCATAGTTCACGATACCACTGTCCACAAGACCACTTTTCACAATGCCACTATTTACAATGTCACCGTACTATTGGCACGGAGTCCGATCACGGCCCGATCGGCTAGGCCGCCTTATTTGAAGGCATCAACCACAATCACAATTTATATTACAAATTTATATCATAATTTTTTGTAACGACCCGGCCGGTCGTTCCGAGAGTTACAACCCAGTTTTCTCCATTTGTGCTTCTTTATGTGTTGTTCAGTTGTGTTGAGTTGTATTGAATTGGTAGTTTGGGTTCGGAGTGGTTTTGGATTAAAATGACACACTTAGTCTCTTAGTTAGAAAGCTAAGTTAGAAAAGTCAACCGGAAGTTGACTTATGAGTGAACGAATTCGGATTTATATTTTTATGATTCAGTAGCTTTGTTGGGTGATTTTAGACTTTGGATGTCCGGAATATAATTTGGAGGCCCGTGGTAGAATTAGGCTTGAATTGGGGAAAGTAGGAAATTTGGCGATTTTGGTCGGCAGTGGAAAATTAGGTATCAGGATCAGAATGGAATTCTGAAAGTTGGAATAGGTTCGTAGTGTCATTTGTGATGCGTGTGCAAAATTTTAGGTCATTTAGATGTTGTTTGATAGGTTTCGGCATCGTTTGCAAATTTTGGGAGTTTAGAAGTTCTTAGGCTTGAATCCGAGATTGATTTGGTGTTTTGCGGTTGTTTTGAGCGTTCCGAAGGTTCTACTAAGTTTGGGTAGTGATATATGACTTGTTGGAATTATTGGTCGAGGTCCCGAGGGGCTCGAGATGATTTCGGATGGTTAACGGGAAGTTTGTAAGTTGGAAAAATGCAAAAAGTGCTGCTGTTCTGGTGTGGCCGCACCTGCAGAGTGGGGACCGTTGGTGCGGTGATCGCAGGTGTGGAGGGCCCATTGTAGATGTGGGAATTGAGGCCTGGGCATTGAGCGTAGATGCAGAAGTGTGGTCGCACCTGCGAGAGGTGCGAGAAAGCAGCCACAGGTGCGAAGCCTGGTCGCTTAAGTGGCTTTTACAGATCCGGAACCGCAGGTGCGAAGAAGGGTCCGCAGGTGCGGAATCCCTATAAAGCCCACTTCGCGAATTTTTGCCCTTTCCCCACCATTTATTGAACGATTTTGAGCCTTGGGGCAGTGTTTTTCAAAGGAGAATTGAGAGATATCACTGAAGTAAGTTACTTGGGTTTATTTACGCGTGATTATGATGTTTTTCCACTGATTAGCCTTGAAAATTATAGGAGTTTAGGGTAAAGTTGACGGAGTTAGGGCTTGAGTTTTGGAGAGTTTTAAGTGAGGATTTGAGGGACCAAACGAAGTCGGATTTCGACGAATTTTATATAATTAGACTCGGGAGAGAACGAGGATTCTGATTTTTCCATTTTCGACTGGTTTCGAGACGTGGTTCCCGGGGTCGGGTTTTAGCCTATTTCGGAATTTTGACCAAATTATGTAGTCTTTCTTGTGTAATTCGATTCTTTAGCCTATGTTAATAGTATTATTCTGATTATGGTTAGATTCGGAGCTTTTGGAGATCAAGTCGAGGTAGGAGGACATCCCGGAGTAGGATTTTACGCTGTTAAGGCAAGTAATAGTTATTTGATATCATGTGACTGTTTGGAGGTGATACCCATGCTAGGTGACAAGCGTGTGGGTGTACACCGTGAGGGATTGAGACTTGGTCTCTCCCGTGAGGTTGTAAGGACTAATGGACATTATCTGTGCTACGTATTTTCATGTTATTGAACTTGACTGCCTTCATGCTAGATAGGCTTTATTCATGTTCACATCATTTGCACTCAGTCATAGAAATTCTTATACATGTTTACCTGAGTCTATGTTATTTCGCTGATATGCTGTGATATTTGATTTGAGTTGTGTTCCCTCATTTGTTGTGAATTGTGAGGCTGGAGAGGTACATGACTGAGTGAGTTCGAGGGCCTGTTGTGAGATATTTGATTATAGCACGTGAGTTGTCCGTGCGGATCCAGGTATTGATACCATAACACATGAGTTGTCTGTGTAGCACGTGAGTTGACCGTGCGGATCCAAATATTGATATTATGGCACGTGAGTTGTCTGTGAAGCACCTGAGTTGTCTGTGCAGATTAGCGCTTGGGCTGTAGGAGCCCCTCCGGAGTCTATACACCCCCAGTGAGCGCATATACCTATTGAGAGTGTGTATTGAGTGTTGAGTGATGGAGTGACATTGTTGTGAGGTCTCATTTACTTTTGTTGTTGCTGCATTTACTTGTTGATTTCTTTGTAGCGTTCATTGGTTTATAGAAATTACATGTTTACCCTCGTTTGTACTCAATTATGGAAATAAGTAATTGGATTGTTTGCTTAGCTCGTCACTACTACTCAGTTCCTTAATTATTTCTGTTACTACTAAGTCGGTTGTACTCATACTACACCCTGCACTTCATGTGCAGATCCATGTGAGTTAGATCACGATGATCGTTGAGTTCAGGCCGACTATCTTTGGAGACTGCAAGGTAGCTGCCAGTGTCCGCAAGACCTTGTTACTTATTTTATCATCTATTTCTTCTTTTTAACAGTAGACAATTTATATATCTTAGTTCATAGATTTAGACGCTCGCGACTTAGTGACACCCCGATGTTTGGGGCTTGTTTCCGTATTTTCTTTATTATATTTAGAGTTGGTTTAGTTTATGAGAAATTCAAATTATTGGAAATGTTTTCATTAAAATCTTATAATTTAATTGGTTGTAATGTTTTGGGGAAATAGGCTTGCCTTGTATCACGATAGGCGCCATCACGACCTAGGTTAAAATTGGGTCGTGACAAGTTGGTGTCAGAGCCTAGGTTATATAGGTCTTACGAGTCATGAGCGGGTTTAGTAGAGTCTTGCGGATCGGTACGTAGACGTTTGTAGTTATCTTCGAGAGGCTGCAGAACCTTTTGGAAAATTTCACATTCTTGGATTCTTGTCGTGCGTTCTGTGTATTCTAGAAACTAAACACCTATTTATTTTATTCTCTCACAGATGGTGAGGACTCGTGCTACCGGTCAAGAGGGACAGTCATCAACTCAGGCTACAAGAAGTCGAGGCCACGGTAGGGGCGGAGATATCGCCAGTGCAGTAGCTGGGGCAGCACCTACAGATCCTCCAGTTGTCCCCACTTAGGATCAGGTCCCGGAGGTAGAGGTTCCGGCGGGACCAACTCAGGCACCACCTGTGCCTATTGTTATTCCAAGTCTTCAGGAAGCCCTGGCCCAGATTCTATTAATATGTACGGGCCTTGCTTAGGCGACTTCAGTTACTACGACCATAGATACTTCTCAGGCCGGGGGGGGGGGGCACTCAAACTCCCGCCACTCGCACACTTGAGTAGGTTGTTCAGGGACTTCAGACGCCGGGGGCACCTCCAGCCCAGCCGGTTGTAGCTGCTCAGGACTATGTAGCTCCTGTGATGCTAGAGGATGAGCAACACAGATTGGAGAGGTTTGGGAGACTCCAGCCTCTGCCATTTAGTGGTGCTGAGGGTGAGGATGCATAGGGTTTCTTGGATAAGTGTCAGAGGATGCTTCAGACTACGGGTACTGTGGAGACCAGTGGGGTCTCATTCACTACTTTCCAATTCTATGGGGCTGCACTTAGTTGGTGGGAGGCTTACAAGAGGCGTATGCCGGTCGGTGCATCGCCCCCTTACTTGGCAGCAGTTCTCCGTTCTCATTCTGGAGAAGTTTGTACCTGAGTTCCGCAGAGAGGAGCTGCGCAGGAAGTTTGAGCAGCTTCGCCAGGGTGAGTTGTTTGTTACCCAGTATGAGATGCGGTTCTCCGAGTTGGCTCGTCATGCGGTCTGGTTGGTTCTCACAGACCGAGAGAGGATCAGGAGGTTTATAGATGACCCCAATTTTCAACTTCGATTGCTTATGACCAGAGAGAGTATCTGGTGATACCTTTGATGAGGTCGCCGACATTGCTCGACAGATTGAGATGGTTCGAGGTTAGGAGAGGGTTGAGAGGGAGGCTAAGAGGCCTCGTGGATCAGGTGGATTCAGTGGTACTCCTCAGGGAGATCAGTTCCAGCAGGGCAGAGGTCGTCCATTCAGTCCTGCTCAGTCAGCTCGTCCCCTTTACCGTGGTGCACTATCTGGCCATGGTTCTCACAGTCATCAGCAGGGTCAGTCATCTTTCAGTGCACTGCCAGCGCAGGGTTCTCATCATGCCCCTCCCGCTCAGGTGTTACACAGTAGTTCCTTTGGGCATCAGGAGCAACAATTTCGTTAGAGGAATGGTTGTTTCGAGTGCGGGGACTTTGGCCACATTATGAGATATTGCCCTAGGCCATCAGGTGGGACTTCACAGTGGAGTACTCGGTCGACGGCACCAGCACCAGTTCCTCCACCACCCGCTCAGCCAGATAGGGATGTACCTCAGCCAGCTAGGGGTCTCCCGAGAGGGGGAGGCAGAGCAGGGGGTGGTCAGTCCCGTTTCTATGCTCTCACAGCTAGACCAGATGCTATTGCTTCAGATGCTGTGATCACATGTATTGTCTCCGTCTGTCACATAGATGCCTCTGTATTATTTGACCCTGGTTCTACATATTCATATGTTTCATCATACTTAGCTCATTTTTTGGATATGCCCCGTTAGTTATTAGTTACACTTGTTCATGTATCTACCCCTGTGGGAGATACTATTGTTGTGGACCGCGCATATCGGTCATGTGTGGTGTGTATTGGGGGTCTGGAGACCCAAGTGAATTTGTTGTTGCTTATCATACTTTATTTCAATGTGATACTGAGCATGGGTTGGCTATCTATAGGTCATGATATTCTAGATAGTCACGCTAAGATCGTGACCTTAGCGATGCCGGGATTTTCGAGAGTAGAGTGGAGTGGTTTTATAGACTATGTACCGAGTAGGGTGATTTCATATTTGAAGGCTCAACGTATGGTTGAGAAGGGTTACCTATCTTATCTGGATTTTGTGAGGGATGTTAGTGCAGAGACTCCCACTATTGATTCAGTTCCGGTGGTATGTGATTATCCGGATGTGTTTCCTACAGACCTGCCAGGCATGCCACCTGAGAGAGACATTGACTTTGGTATTGATGTGGTGTCGGACACTCATCCCATTTTTATTTTGCCATATCGTATGGCACCAGCCGAGTTGAAAGAATTGAAAGAGCAGCTTCAGAAACTCTAGAAAAGGGGTTTATTCGGCTTAGTGTGTCACCTTGGGGTGCACCAGTTCTATTACTGAAGAAGAAGGATGGGTCCATGAGAATGTGTATTGACTACAAGCAGTTGAACAAGGTCACAGTCAAGAACAAGTAACCTTTGCCTCGTATTGATGATTTATTTGACCAGGTCCAGAGAGCGAGGGTGTTCTCTAAGATTGACTTGAGGTCTGGGTATCATCAGCTGCAGATTTGGGATTAAGATATTCCTAAGACGGCTTTCAGGACCCGTTATGGCCATTATGAGTTCTTGGTGATGTCTTTTGGGCTGACCAATTCCCCAACACCGTTCATGCATTTGATGAACAACGTATTCCAGCTATATTTGGACTCCTTCGTTATTGTGTTCATTGATCACATCCTGGTGTACTCTTGTAGCTAGGAGGAGCATGCCCAGCATTTGAGGATTGCATTACAGAGGTTGAGAGAGGAGAAGCTTTATGAAAACTTCTCCAAGTGTGAGTTTTGGCTCATTTCAGTAGCATTCTTGGGGCACGTGGTGTCCAGTGAGGGTATCCAGGTGGACCCGAAGAAGATAGAGGCGGTGCAGAGTTGACCTAGACCGTCCTCAGCTACATAGATTAGGAGTTTCCTTGGTTTGGCGGGCTATTAACGTTGCTTTATGGAGGGGTTTTCTTCTATTGCTTCGCCTTTGACCAAATTTACCCAAAAGGGTGCTCCATTCAGGTGGTCGGACGAGTGTGAGGAGAGCTTTTAGAAGCTCAAGGCTGCTTTGACCACAACTCCAGTGTTAGTTCTGCCATCAGCTTCAGGTTCTTATACCATGTATTGTGATGCCTCGAGGGTAGGCATTGGTTGTGTTTTGATGCAGGAGGGTAGAGTGATTGCCTATGCCTCGCGTCAGTTGAAGACTCATGAAAAGAATTATCTGGTGCATGATCTTGAGTTAGCATCCATTGTTCACGCCTTGAAGATTTGGCGTCATTACTTGTATGGGGTTCATTATGAGATTTATACTGATCACCGGAGTCTTCAGCATCTATTCAAGCAGTAGGATCTTAATTTGTGTCGGCGGAGATGGTTGGAGCTTCTTAAATATTATGATATCACTATCTATACCATCCGGGGAAGACCAATGTGGTGGCTGATGCTCTGAGTCATCGGACAGAGAGATTGGGGAGTTTAACTTATCTTCCGGCAGAGGAGAGACCTTTAGCATTGGATGTTCGGGCCTTAGCGGGCCAACTTGTGAGATTGGATCTTTCGGAGCCTAGTCGGGTATTGGCTAGCGTAGCCTCCGGGTCTTCTCTTTATGACCGTATCCAGGAGTGTTAGTATGATGAGCCACACTTGCTCGTTCTTCAGGGCATGATCCGATGAGGTGATGCTAGGGATCTGACTATTGGTGATGATGGCGTGATGAGGATGCAGGGCCGAATATGT
Source organism: Nicotiana knightiana (assembly GCA_005239525.1). NCBI lineage: Eukaryota > Viridiplantae > Streptophyta > Magnoliopsida > Solanales > Solanaceae > Nicotiana > Nicotiana knightiana. The sequence continues at coordinate 42,553 of ML391979.1, read as the reverse complement.
GTGTCTAATATAGATGTGCTTCGGGATTTGATTCTTGAGGAGTCCCACATCTCGTGGTATTCCATCCATTCCGGAGCCGCGAAGATGTACCAGGATTTGAGACAACACTATTGGTGGATGCAGATGAAAAATGATATTGTCGGGTTTGTGGCTCGGTGTCTCAACTGTCAGCAGGTTAAGTATGAGCATCAGACACCATGTGGCTTGCTTCCAAGATTAGATATTACAGATTGGAAGTGGGAGCGGATCACCAGGGACTTCATAGTTAGGCTCCCACGGACTTTGAGGAAGTTCGATGCTATTTGGGTTATCGTATATCGGCTGACCAAGTCTGCACACTTCATTCCTATTTGTACTACCTACACTTCAGAGCGGTTAGCCAAGATTTATATCCGAGAGGTTGTTCGCTTGCATGGTGTACCGGTTTCCATCATTTCAAATAGAGGTACTCAGTTTACATCTCAGTTTTGGAGGGACGTGCAACAAGGATTGGGTACTCAGGTTAAGTTGAGCATAACTTTTCACCCTCAGATGAACGGGCAGTCTGAGCGCACGATTTGGATATTGGAGGACATGTTGCGTGTGTGTGTTGTTGATTTTAGGGGTTCATGGGACCAATTTCTGCCACTCACGGAGTTTGCATATAATAACGACTATCAGTCGAGTATCCAGATGGCTCCGTACGAGGATTTATATGGGAGGAGGTGTAGATCTCCGATTGGTCTGTTTGAGCTGGGTGAGGCTATACTGTTGGGTACATAATTGGTGCCGGATGATTTAGATAAGACAAAATTGATTCAGGAGCGACTTCGCATGGCGCAGTCTAGGCAGAAGAGCTATGCATACATGAAGGTTCGTGATGTATCTTACATGGTTGGGGAGAAGGTATTGCTGAAGGTTTCACCTATGAAAGGTGTTATGAGATTTGGGAAGAAGGGAAAGTTGAGCCCTCGGTTTATTGGCCCATTTGAGGTACTTCGGAAGATTGGGGAGGTGGCCTATGAGCTTGCTTTGCCACCCAATTTGTCGAGTGTACATCCAGTATTTCATGTTTCCATGCTTCAGAAGTATGTGGGCGATCCGTTCCATGTTTAGGACTTCAGCACGGTTCAGTTAGAGGGTGATATGACGTATGATGTGGAGCCAGTGGCTATTTTGGATTGACAGGTCCGGAAGTTGAGATCAAAAGACATAGTTTTAGTGAAGGTTCAATGGATAGGCCAGCCCGTGGAGGAGGCCACCTAGGAGACCGAGCGGGAGTTTTGGAGAAGATATCCACACCTATTTGAGAATCCAGGTATATTTCTAGACTCGTCCGAGGATGAACATTTGTTTAAAAGGGGGAGGATGAAACGACCCGACCAGTCGTTCCGAGAGTTATAGCCCCATTTTACCTATTTCTGCTTCTTTATGTGTTGTTCAGTTGTGTTGAGTTGTATTGAATTGGTAGTTTGGGTTCATAGTAGTTTTGGAGTGAAATGAGACACTTAGTCTCTTAGAAAGCAAAGTTATAAAAGTCAACCAGAAATTGACTTATGAGTAAACGAATTCGGATTTGGATTTTTATGATTCGGTTAGCTTTGTCGGATGATTTTAGACTTAGGAGTGTGTCCTGAATATAATTTGGAGGTCCGTGGTAGAATTAGGCTTGAATTGGCGAAAGTAGAAAATTTGGCGATTTTGGTCGGCAGTGGAAAATTAGGTATCGGGATCTGAATGGAATTTTGAAAGTTGGAATAGGTTCTTAGTGTCATTTATGGTGTGTGTGCAAAATTTGATGTCATTCGGATGTGGTTTGATAGGTTTCGGCGTCGTTGGAGAATTTTGGGAGTTTAGAAGTTCTTAGGCTTGAATCCGAAGTTGATTTGGTGTTTTGGCGTTGTTTTGAGCGTTCTGAAGGTTCGACTAAGTTCGAGTAGTGATATATGACTTGTTCGAATTGTTGATCGAGGTCCGTAGGGGCTCGGGATGATTTCAGATGGTTAATGGGAAGTTTGGAAGTTGAAAAAATGCAGCAGGTGCTGCTGTTCTGGTGTGGTCGCACCTACAGAGTAGGGACCGCAGGTGCGATGATCGCAGGTGCGAAGGGTCCATCGCAGATGCGAAAATGGAGGCCTGGGCATTGAGCGCAGGTGCAGAAGTGTGGTCGCACCTAACGACCCACAGGTGCGAGAGGGCAGCCGTAGGTGCGAAGCCTGGTCGGTTAAGTGGTTTTCGCAGATGCGCACCTAGGACCGCAGATGCGGAACCGCAGGTGCGAAGAAGGGTCCACAGGTGCGGAATCCTTGGCTGAAACCTATAAAGCCCACTTCGATTTTTGCCCTTTTCCCACCATTTATTGAATGGTTTTGAGCTTTGGGGCAGTGTTTTTCAAGGGTGAATTGAGATATATAACTGAGGTAAGTTACTTGGATTTATTTACGCGTGTTTATGATGTTTTCCACTGATTAGCCATGAAAATTATAGGAGTTTAGGGTAAAATTGAGGGAGTTAGGACTTGAGTTTGGAGAGTTTTATGTGAGGATTTGGGGGACCAAACAAAGTTGGATTTCAACGAATTTTATATGTTTAGACTCGGGAGAGGACGAGGATTCTGATTCTTCCATTTTTGACTGGTTTCGAGACGTGGTCCCGGGGCTGGGTTTTAGCCTATTTCGGAATTTTGACCAAATTATGTAGTCTTTCTTGTGGAATTCGATTCTTTAGCATATGTTGATAGTATTATTCTGATTATGGTTAGATTCAGAGCTTTTGGAGACCGAGTCGAGGGACGAGGACATCCCGGAGTAGGATTTTACGCTGTTAAGGTAAGTAATAGTTCTAACTCTGGCTTTGAGGGTATAAATCCGGAGAATTTGATATCATGTGACTGTTTGGAGGTGATACCCACGCTAGGTGACAAATGTGTGGGTGTACACAGTGAGGGATTGAGACTTGGTTCTTCCGGTGAGGCTATGAGGCCTAATGGCCATTATCAGTGCTACGTATTTTCATGTTAGTGAACTTGACTGCCTTCATGCTAGATAGGCTTTATTCATGTTCATATTATTTCCACTCGGTCATAGAAATTCTTATACATGTTTACCTCAGTCTCTGTTATTTCGCTTATATGCTGTGATATTTGATTTGAGCTGTGTTCCCTCATTTGTTGTGAATTGTAAGGCTGGAGAGGTACATGAATGAGTGAGGCCGAGGACCTGTTATGAGATATTTGATTATAGCACGTGAGTTGTCCATGCGGATCCAGGTATTGATACCATAGCACGTAAGTTGTCCGTGTAGCACATGAGCTGACCGTGCAGATCCAGATATTGATATTATGGCACGTGAGTTGTCCGTGCGAATTAGCGTTTGGGCTGTAAGAGCCCCTCCAAAGTATGTACACCCTCAGTGAGCGCAGGTACCTATTGAGATTGTGTGCTGAGTGTTGAGTGTTGAGTGATGGAGTGACATTACTGTGAGGTTTCATTTACTTTTGTTGTAGCTACATTTACTTGTTGATTTCTTTGTAGCATTCGTTGGTTTACGAAAATTACCTGTTTACCCCCGTTTGTACTCAATTGTGGAAATAAGTAATTGGATTATTTTCTTAGCTCGTCACTACTACTCAGTTCCTTAGTTATTTCTATTACTACTGAGTCAGTTGTACTCATACTACACCCTGCACTTCATGCCCATATCTAGGTGAGTTAGAGCGCGGTGATCGTTGAGTTCAGACTGACTATCTTTGGAGACTGCAAGGTAGCTACCAGCGTCCGCAGGACCTTATTACTCATTTTATCATCTATTTCTTCTTTTGGACAGTAGACCGTTTATATATCTTAGTTCATAGATTTAGACGCTCGTGAATTAGTGATACCCCGATGTTTGGGGCTTGTTTCCGTATTTTCTTTATTATACTTAGAGTTGGTTTAGTTTATGAGAAATTCAAATTATTGGAAATGTTTTTATTAAAGTCTTATAATTAAATTGGTAGTATTGTTTTGGGGAAATAGGCTTTCCTTTGTCACAACCCCAAATCCTTAGTCGTGATGGCGCCTGTCATGAATCAGGCAAGGCACACATTTCATTGAATCTAACTTTACTTTCCAGAAAATTATAGATTTTAAAAGCAAATACTGATAATAATCCATTTGAAAGTTTAAGGCAACATTTAAAGAACAATTCCAAAACCAACCCCGGATCTAGTGTCACTCAATCACGAGCTACTACAACGTATAAATGTAAAAATAGAGGAAATAACAACATAGTCTGTAATAATAAAAGTGCGACAGGAAGATAAAGGAGGAGAAGACGAGGTCGCGATCGCCAACTGCTACCTCGATGACTTCGAAGAAACTCTGACAGCTGCTCAGTATCCACTACCGGGTCCCGGTGTACCTGGATCTGCACACAAGGTGCAAGGGGTAACATGAGTACACCAAATCAGAAGTAACGAACCCAACCTATGGGCTGAGAGGTAGTGACGGACTAAACCTCGAAAATTACAATAAACAATGTACAGAATATAGACATGCTAACAGTTTATCAGAGAATAAACAAAATATGCCAAGTATGCCAGAATACTCTACATGCCATCGTATAAATATATGAAACCAGTGTGGAAATGCACATAGTGCTCACAATCCTCACACAGCAGTCCACTCAGTACCGTATATGGCTCTCAGGCCCAGGGAAAGTCTATCCCGGAATTTACATAATCATTGGTGACCGTAGTCACTCGGTACTAAGGAAAAAGGCCAATCCAGCCCCACAGAGAAGATCCATCTCCAGAATACAACACTCGGACAAGATCCATGTCCAGGGACGATCCATCCCTCACATAACATCAACTTCGGACAAGATCCATGCCCAGGGAAAATCCATCCCTCAATATCAATGCGCTCACTAGGGTGTAAAGACTCCGGAGGGGCCCTAGTGGCCCAAGCGCTATATCAAGCCAACGAAGGCATGATTTAAGTATCACTACGGTGTGCAGTCTGATCTCAGAACTGTCTCAATAACAGGATCTCGACCTCACTCAGTCATTACTCTCCAGTCTCACTGACATGGATCACAGATGCATAAATCAGCCCGAAACAATGATAAGTATGCATATAATTAACAATACTGAGACTGAGGTATGAAATGATATTCTATAACATGAATGAGTATATGGAATCAATTAAATCACAAAATGAGACAGTAATATACGACCACTCGGGTCTCAGCATTTTTGGCGTGAAGCCTAACATTTGTACTTAACATGATTTCTAACATGTTCACAATTACCACATTAATAGAAGTGCGGATATCAATCAAAAATAGCTACTAGACAATGCCATGGGATAATCCAGACCATAAATACTTGGTGCACGCCCGCACGACCGTCAGTTGGCATGTGCGTCACCTCAATTATAGTCATAAATCATATAGCTTGGAGTTTCGAACCCTCAGAACCAAGTTTGGAATCTTTACTTACCTCAAAACCGACTAAAAACCTAGTCCTCAATGCCTTTTGCCTCTAGACTGGGCCTCCGAGTGCTCCAAATCTACCAAAAATCAGATTCATATCATTATAATATGCCAAGGAATGAAGCCCATTCAAAAATTACCAAATTTACCCAAAATCCCGAAATTGACCAAACCCGACCCCCCGGTCCCACGTATCAGAATTCAATAAAAACAACAAAACTAGAATCCTCATTCCCTCATGAGTCTATAAATACCAAGAACATCGAAATCAGACTTCAAATGATCCCTTGAATCCTAAATTTAAAGTCTCTAATCACAAGCCCTAATTACCCAATTTTAGTACTAATTTCCCACAAATTTCACCACTAATCAGTCCATTAATCATATATAAACGAGTTTTAAGTCCAAAAGCGTTACCTCCACGAAGAACTCTCGACTTCCCTCTTCAAAACCCTTCAAAAGCTTCAAACCCATATAAAAATGGTGAAAGAATGACCAAAATTCGCTAAGGGCCCTTTTTATATGTTCTGCCAAGGGATTTCCACTCCTGTGGCCAATTTCTCGCACTTGCGGACCTGCACCTATGGTCCCAGGTGCGCACCTGCGAAAAATCACTTAAAGGGCCATTTCCGCACCTGCGATCTCCTTTAGCCTGATCGAGTTCCGCACCTGTGCATGCCTCTCCGCACCTGCGGCGTCGCACCGGTGGCCACACCATAAACATTGCACCAGCAACTTCAGCTGTAATTTTTCCAACTTTAAATCCCCCGATGGCTATTTGAAATCATCCCGAGCCCCTCGGGACCCCAACCAAAAATACCAACAAGTCATAAATAGTCACCCATACTTAGTCGCACCCTCGGAACACCCAAAACAACATCAAAACACTAAATTCACCTCAGATTCAAGCATATGAACTTAAAAACTTCCAAATTCGCCAAAGATGTCGAAACCATCCAAAACACGTCCGATAAACCTGAAAATTTGCACACACATCCAAAATGACCCTACGAACCTTTTCCAATTTCCGAACATGCTGTATCCAACTAGAGTCATAACTCAAGATGAAGTCACATGATATATCACCTTTCTCGAACACTCCTAACGATAAGCTCAAAACACAACAGACGCCCAAGCCACCCAAATGCCGGTAATAAACCCGACATCGAACAGAGACCCGTTATAACACCTTAATATACTTCCAATGATGAGGGAAACACGCAGAAACCCATAACCCTTCATCGTATCAACAAGTAATAGAACTCTCTCCCTTCGATAGAAAACATAGCAAAACTTCTAAGACAATCAACGTCAATCTCCTCCCAAATATGTCGTAACCAGATCCGATAACACCCATTCTAGGTTCGCTGACCTCCTCTCATCTGTCATAAACGTTCCAGTAACATGACACATCAATACCACTTAAAGCCATAACCCCTGTAGTCTATGCACCAATAGACAACACCCCAAATGTACCCAAACATGAAAAATGACACCAAACAAGAAAACCGTCTCTCATTATTAATGGGTAACACCACAACGCAATGCTAAGAATTCCTCACATACCGCAGAACCAAAACACACAAATCCTACACACAAGGGTCCTATTTAACATACTCCGCTGCACTGCGTGAACCCTATCTGAATGTTGGTCCATATTATACCCCTCGCTTAGTCTTTGCTAAAAAGATCAAAAGCCACGCGAAACTGATATCAAGTATTCCAAGTGCATTACCATAACCACGGGAAATCGGATGCTACCATGCCAGACGAATCTGAAAGAACACAACCCATACGTCCAAACCCTACGATACTCATCTACTTTACCTTAATCAAACTACGCTATAAGACCACAACAGAACCGCACCATGTGTGCCTAAAACCAGTGAATCGCCACTCCCCGAAGCAGGGAAGGGTAACTCCTAGATCATCCCGGAGCACAGATAAACCCAATAGCCATTAATTGACACCCTCACAATAGCTCTACGGATCCAAACAATCCGATTCGGTGCAAACACCTATCGATTCGGTCATATACCATAGACCAATGACCCTCTGAAGGCCCATACTGACTGAATTGCATCACACACTACCCCCTGGCTAACCTTAGCTATAAATCTACAACCTACAACTACGAATCATCTACTCATTCGAGTTTCCAGACTCAAAACCCTCAAAGCACACCAATCACCATACCCGATCTCAATTTCGTCGCCTGAATGACTAATACCTCTCCAATACCCGATCACTCCACGAGGAAATACTCCCTACAATCTGTAGGTGCTACAAGGCCGGACTTGAATACTCACAGCTGAACAACAAGGATCCTCTCCACCAATGAGATATCCATAAATCAAGACACAGAGCATATTCCGAAACTTACACCTACATCAAGTCATACCTAAAAGTATCATCATCTATCTGATCAAACTACATCAAAAATGACCATACTCAGAAATGACACATCCACCCGGGTCTCCAGACCCCCAATAGGTACCACACACGACCGACACATGCGGTCCATAACAACAACATCACCCACAAGGGCGAGCATATGAACAGATGTAACAAAAGACTCACGTGGCACATCCAGAGAATGGGCTAAAATATGATGAACATGTGAACATGAAAAACCGGAATGAAATAAAACTGAAGCATCTCGTGACAGACTGAAACAATACCTGGGATCACGGCATCAGAAGCCATCGCATCCGGTCTAGCTGAAAGTGCATAAAATCGAGCCTGATCACCACTGGATCGATCTCCCCCTCTAGGGCGACCCCTAATTGCCTGACCCCCACCTCTAACTTCCTGGGAGGGCGGTGCAGCAACATGGATTGAAGCCGCGGGCTGACTCCTCTGCTGATAAGTACCTCTCGCAAGACGGGGACAAAACCTCTTGATATGGACCACATCTCCACACTCAAAGAAACCCCTCTCGGAGAAAGGCACTGGGGACTGAAGGGAACCCCTAGCACTAGGATAACCACTAGAAAAACCAGGCATAGCTGAACCCTGAACCAATGGTGCACACGATGAACTCTGAGCTGGCAGGGCACTGAATGATGGGTTCCCCTGATGCAAACTGTAACGATCATGACCAACTGATCCACCACGATAACCTGAGCGACCTGGCTGAGCCTGCCTGAATGGACGGCCTCTGCCGGGCTGAGGCTGCTCCCTGAAGAAACCCCACCAAAACTCCCAGATCCTCGAGACCTCTTGGCCTCCCTCTCGATTCGCTCCTGGCGGCGAACTGACTCAATCTCTATGGCAATGTCAACCACCTCCTCAAAAGAAGCGCTAGATACCCTCTCCCTGGTAAGAAAAATCTGAAGCTGATAAGTGAGGCCATCAACGAACCTCCTGATGCTCTCCCTATCCGTGGGAACTAGCCAAATAGCATGACGGGCCAACTCGGAGAACCTCATCTCATACTGTGTCACAGTCATGTCCCCCTGACGCAACTGCTCGAACTCCATACACAGCTCCTCCCTGTGGGACTGCGATATATACTTCTCCAGGAACAGAATGGAGAACTGACGCCAGGTAAGTTACGCTGCATCAATAGGTCTACGCCTCTCATAGGCCTCCCACCAAGCGAGTGCAACTCCTGAGAACTGGAAGGTAGTAAATGGGACCGCACTAACCTCCAATATCCCTGCTGTGTGAAGAATCATCTGACACTTGTCCAAAAGCCCCGGGCATCCTCGCCCTCATTACCACTGAAAATCGGAGGCTGAAGTCTACTAAACCTCTCCAACCTGCGTTGCTCGTCATTTGCCAAAGCTGGGACCACAAAATCCTGGGCTGGGGCAACCGGCTAGACTGGAGCTGCCCCCGGTGTCTAAAGCCCCTGGGTAACCTGCTCAAGTGTCCGGGCAGCTGGAGTCTGAGTGCCTCCCCCAGCTGAGAGGTAACATTAGTAGTAGATATAGCGACTGCCTGTGCAAGACTAATGCACACAGTCAGAATCTGAGAAAAGGTCTCCCGAAGACCCAGAATCACAATAGGCACTGCGGTGCCTGAGCCTGTCCCGCTGGAATCTCAACGGCGAGAACCTGGTCCTGAATAGTAGGAGGGTCCAGGTGCTGCTTCGGCTGCTGCACGGGCTACACCCCTCCCTTGGCCACGACCTCGACCCTTTGCTGGTCCAGCTGGTGTCTGATCACCCCAATCGGTAGCGCGAGTCCTCACCATCTGTGAGAGTATGAAACAACAAAAATTTAGTTCCAGAATCAACAGATTCGCACGATAGAATTCAAAAATGTGAGATTTTTTTCCTAAGGGTTCTATAGCCTCTCGAAGATAATTACAAACATCTCCGTACCAATCCGCAAGACTCTACTACCTTCTCAAGACTGGTGAGACCTATGTAAGCTAGAGCTCTGATACCAACTTGTCACGACCCCAAATCCTTAGTCGTGATGGAGCCTATCGTGGAATCAGGCAAGCCACACATTTCACTGAATCTAACTTTACTTTCTAGAAAATTATAAATTTTAAAAGAAAATACTGATAATAATCCATTTGAAATTTTAAGGCAACATTTAAATAAAAATTCCAAAACCAACCCCGGATCTAGTGTCACTCTGTCACGAGTTACTACAATGTATAAATGTAAATATAGAGGAAATGACAACATAGTCCGTAATAATAAAAGTGCGACAAGAAGATAAAGGAGGAGAAGACGAGGTCGCGATCGCCAGCTGCTACCTCGATGATTCCGAAGAAACTCTGACAGCTGCTCAGTATCCACTACCAGGTCCTGGTGTACCTAGATCTGCACACAAGGTGCATGGGTTAACGTGAGTACACCAACTCAGAAGTAACGAACCCAACCTATGGGCTGAGAGGTAGTGACTGACTAAACCTCAGAAATTACAATAAACATCGTGCAAAATTTAGACATGCTAACAGTTTATCAGAGAATATACAAAATATGCCAAGTATGCCAGAATACTCTACATGCCATCGTATAAATATGTGAAACTAGTGTGGAAATGCACATAGTGCTCACAACCCTCACACAACAGTCCACTCCGTACCGTATATGGCTCTCAGGCCCAGGGGAATTCCATCCTGGAATGTACATAATCATCGGTGACCATAGTCACTCGGTACTGAGGAGATAGGCCAATCTAGCCCCACAGAGAAGATCCATCTCCGGAATACAACACTCGGACAAGATCCATGTCCAGGGACGATCCATACCTCACATAACATTAACTTCGAACAAGATCCATGCCCAGGGAAAATCCATCCATTAATATCAATGTGCTCACTGGGGGTGTAAAGACTCCGGAGGGGCCCTAGTGGCCCAAGCGCTATATCAAGCCAACGAAGGCGTGATTTAACTGTCGTTGCGGTGTGCAGTCCGATCTCATAACTGTCTCAATAACAGACTCTCGGCCTCACTCAGTCATTACTATCCAGTCTCACTCACATGGATCACAAATGCATAAATCAGCCCGAAATAATGATAAATATGCATATAATTAACAATACTGAGACTGAGGTATGAAATGATATGCTATAATATGACTGAGTATATGGAATCAATTAAATCACAAAATGAGACAGTAATATACGACCACTCGGGTCTCAACATTTTCGGTGTGAAGCCTAGAATTTATAATTAACATGATTTCTAACATGTTCACAATTACCACATTAATAGAAGTGTGGATATCAATTAGTAATAGCTACTAAACAATTCCATGGGATGATCCAGGCCACAAATACTCGGTGCACGCCCGTCACTTGGCATGTGCGTCACCACAATTATAGTCATAAATCATATATCTTGGGGTTTCAAACCCTCAGAACCAAGTTTGGAAATGTTACTTACCTCAAAACTGGCTAAAAAACTAGCCCTCGATGCCTTTGCTTCTAGACTGGGCCTCCGAGTGCTCCAAATCTACCAAAAATCAGATTCATATCATTATAATATGCCAAGGAATGAAGCCCATTCAAAAATTACCAAATTTACCCAAAAATCCTAAAATTGGCCAAATCCGACGCCCCGGGACCACGTCTAAGAATTCGATAAAAATAACAAAACTAGAATCCTCATTCCCTCATGAGTCTATACATACCAAGAACATCGAAATCGGACTTCAAATGATCCCTCAAATCCTAAATTTAAAGTTTCTAATCACAAGCCCTAATTACCCAATTTTTGTACTAATTTCCCACAAATTTCACCACTAATCAGTCCATTAATCACATATAAACGAGTTTTAAGTCCAAAAGCTTTACCTCCACGAAGAACTCTCGATTTCCCTCTTCAAAACCCTTCAAAAGCTTCAAACCCGTATAAAAATGGTGAAAGAATGACCAAAATTCGCTAAGGGACCTTTTATATGTTCTGCCCAGGGATTTCCGCTCTTGCGGCCAATTTCTCGCACCTGCGGACCCGCACCTGTGGTCCCAGGTGAGCACCTATGAAAAATCACTTAAAGGGCCGTTTTCGCACCTACGACAAATCCTCCGTACGTGCGACTCCGCAGGTGCGGTCCAAGTCTCGCACCTGCGATCTCCTTCAGCTTGACCGAGTTTCGCACCTGCGCATGCCTCTCCACACCTGCGATGTCGCACCTGCGTCCACTCTTCCGCAGGTGCGGCCACACCCGAAACATTGCACCAGCAGCTTCAGCTGTAATTTTTCCAACTTTAAATCCCCCATGGCTATCTGAAATCATCCCGAGCCCCTCGGGACCTCAACCAATAATACCAACAAGTCATAAATGGTCACCCGGACTTGGTCGCACCCTCGGAACACCCAAAACAACATCAAAACACTAAATTCACCTCGGATTCAATCCGATGAACTTAGAAACTTCCAAATTTCGCCAAAGATGTTGAAACCATCCAAAACAAGTCCGATTAACTTGAAAATTTGCACACGCATCCATAATGACCCTACAAACCTGTTCTAACTTCCGTAATTCCATTCCGACCCCGATAGCTAATATTCCACTACCGACCAAAAATCGCCAAAACTCAATTTCGCCAATTCAATCCTAATTCTACTTCGGACCTCAAAAACACATTCCAATCACACTCCTAAGTCCCAAATCACCTAACAAAGCTATCCGAGCCATAAAATCAACATTCCGATCTCGTTTACCTATAGGTCAACTCCCAGTTGACTTTTCCAACTATTAAGCTCATTTAAGAGGCTAAGTGCCTTAATTCTCACCACGAGCACTCTGAACCTGAGCCAACCAACCCAAAACCACACAAAAGAGATGAGCCATACATGCAATAAATCAGAAATGGCGGAAATGGGCTAAACTCTTGGAATGACCGACCGGGTCGTTACAACCTTGTATCACGATAGGCGCCATCACGACCTAGGTTAGAATTGGGTCATGTCATTTCCAGCACAATCACCACCATGTGTGCGGCATGGCGTCCGATCACGGCCTGATCGGCTAGGCCGTCTCACCACAATGGCGTGTGGTTCAACATCATCCGCTTTTACCAATAATCTCATCCCTTAGAGGAATAATTTCATCACATCAATCTCATCCCAAATAAGGGGAATATTCACAATTCACTCCTACACCGGCACGTGTAGTTTTGAGGTTAAGGTTGTTTCAACCTACCCTTCCTCGGTGACTATTGATTCTCCCAATAATATTTTTATATTGATTTTAACACAAAGGTAACATAAATACAAGTGTACTCACCTCAACATCTTTCACATTGTATAAATCTTCCTTAGTATTTTCAACCACTCACAACTGCATTATTTCCTTGGCACTTTTGGCCATTCACAAGATTCTTTATTCATGGCACAATGTCCGTATTTCATATTCAACACTTTCATTTATTTCAATTTCAGAGATCATCATCAAATATCAACATATAGAATATTTCAGCAATCGTATATCTCAAATTCATTGGTAATGGAAACTTCAAACACAAAAGGTTTCTTCCAAAATAATGGGACATAAAAACCATTAATAGAAACACACATCAAAATTATAAATAATCAATACACCATTTACTCTTGCAATACTCTTTCCCAGAAATGACAATGTACAATTTCAACACCTGAGTATGTAAGAACTCGAGTCACACTGGATACATTAATAAAGCAAAACATTAGTTAAGTAGTCACTATGGGAATGAGTTGGGTATAAAAGCTTTCAGGAAATTCTATTTTTGAAATCATTTTTAAACAGTTGAGTCGAGGCTCATTTCATAATCTTTATCACATTCTCTAATTAAATTGGCACCATTAGCCACAATTATAACTTAAAATCTTGCACGTTGGCCACACTCTATTTTCCAATTCACTTATTTCATTTTCAAGCATCCCTATAGATTACCATCAATAAAACATTTTCAATCAAGAATTTAGGTACACATATGAGCAATTTAGAGTTTAAGCATATCGAGTTTTTCTCACCCAATTGGTATACTAGTTTCCATTTAAAATACGGCTCAAAGCCATAGCATTTCAATATGAAAACTATACTTTTAACATCTATCTTTCGACATAGGGCTCATTCGGAAGTTTAGACATAAGGCTCATTCGGAAGAGAGAAAATTTAGCCAACATATTTTGTTTGGGCTTTCTTTAAGTCACTAAAATGCCCCAACACTTCTAGCTAGGGGTGTGCATTCGATTTTGACCCTTATCGATAATCACTTATCGATTTGTACATATTCTTATCATTATCGTTTCAATAAGGTTTCGATTTTTTCGATTTCGATTTCTCAATTTTTGGGGCTTATCGATTCGGTTATCGATTACACCAATAAGAAAATTTACGGGATTCCACGAAAAGTATATCGTTACAAATACGCTAACTAATATGGACAAAAAGAAGCTAAAATAATACGAACACCCACAAACATGGAGTTGAAGAAGCATATATGATGACTACAGAAGAATACACAAATAAAGAAAAATACCCGTTTCTACATCAAAGAAAAAAGGGTACCTGAAGAGAGGTCAATGACAGAGAGAGAAGGTCTCTTGAATGGATACAGAGGTGAAATCTGCTGATGCTTGAAATTGTAACAAAGGCACGGAGAGAGAGAGAGGGAGAAACGTACTATTGAAGTCGCCGAAGTACGTCGGAGTTCACTTTCTCTGCTGGGTTTGCAGTTCGCGGGAGAGAGGGAGAAAGTTAAAAGCGGCGCTGAAGAATGGGTAGAGGAAATAATAGGGTTAGAGACTTAGGGTAAAGGAAAGGGTATTATAGAATAAGGGTATATTTGTCTTTTTAGTATATCTTATCGGTTTATCGATAGACCGATAATCGAAGAGGACAAAATCAAAATCGAAATCGATAACTCGATAATGAAAATTTTGAAATCAAAATCGAAATCGAAATTGATAAATCGATAAACCGATAACAAATAATCGATTCGATTTATTGATAAACCGATTCGAATGCACACCCCTACTTCTAGCAATAATAATCTAAAGGAAGATAGTGAAAATCGGTTAATAAATAGAAAAATTCCCATAATGTAACTCTCGTAGGAATTTTTTCAAACACCTAACATGAGAAATAGACTACAAGGCTCTACAATGGATATCTTTTCACCCCTCAAACAATTTCAACAAGAAACTACCCAAAATGGTTCATTATTCCACATACTACAAGTTTGTGTCACATGCATGGCCTATTTCCAACCCTATAATATATATATATATATATATATATATATATATATATATGAGAACTCATAACCTTTTGTATGAAATCTTAGAAGTAAGACTTACCAGAAAGATAATGATCTCGCGATTTGCTTTTCTTATTTTTTGAAGATTAGGTCAAGAATATGTGATTAGAATGTTAGGTTTCCTCCTTCTCTCTCTAAAATTCTCTTACCTCTCTATAAAACCCTCATAAAAATACCCCAAAAGAAGCCCCAAAGCTATTTTTTAAAATGGGGTCGGGTTATGAAAATGGGAAAATTAAACCTCCGAACTCGGGTCTGCGTTCGCATAACGTACCTCACAATTGGTATGCGGGTCGCACAATGCATCGCAAAAATGATGCCCAGAGATGGGCTTCACTAGACAGGTCTGTGACCATTTTGCGGTCGCATAGCCACTCCTGCGGTCGCAGAATTGGCCGTAGAATTGCATTATGCCAGCCTTTGGTAATTTGGTCATAACTTTTTTGTAGGAGTGTCTAAATGACGAACGGTTTGTAGTATTAGAAACTAGGCTCAAGGATATTTCATTTGATAGTTTTTTCATCACATAACACCTTATATATACTTAGATATGTGTCACGACCCAAAATCCATAAGGTCGTGATAGCGCCGGTCATCATTGTCAGGCAAGCCAATCATTAATTAATCGAAATAATTTCCGGTTTAAACATTTATGAAAAATATTTCCTTTCACTTTATTACATATTAACTAAATAAAAATCTGTTAAGTAAAACATAGGTTTAAATTGTGAGACCCCATGTGTTTTTTTTCTCTTCTCTTATGTAATATACGTAACGTGGCGTTGCTATATTAGGTATATATGATTGGGTATAGCACATTGGGAGAATAATACTGAAAATGTGTGGTAATATCAAGGAACTAAACTAAATCTTTATGTCAAAGGAATCCCTTAAACAAAGGTTCATGGTTAAAGAAATGGCTCGGGTAGCACCCCGCGCGTTCGGAAGGTTTAAGTTAACTTGCACCTGTGGGATAAGACTAAGAGTGTCTAATATGATAAGAATAATGTGTTAGGAGGTATTATAATATCACACTGGTCACATGTTAAGTTTTGGAGTCAAGCAAGTTGCGAAATAAAGGTCGGCAAAAGTTACAGTAAATTTCTCTAATAAATTTTCTAAACTTTGGGTCAAATGTATAATATCATTTCTCCCAATATATAAAGAGTTATGGGACCCAAAAACTACCTCATCGAAGTTCTACGAGTCTAGTTCGCAACCAAAAATCTTCACATCAAACCGACATCGCAGTAAAGAGTTATCACTGTTTTATCGCGGACTCTCCGGGCTGAAACGGATCGCTAACCGGGTCGGGTCAAACAAGTGGTATAAGTCGGTAAATTCGACTTTGAAGACCCCAAATCATTTCATTGTAGTCCCAAAACAGTGAGCAAGCTGAAGAGAAGGTCCCATGGTGTTCTTGAGTGATTAAGGTGCGTTTTAATGATTTCTATCATTAAAGTTTGCCCCCGTGCCTAGAAACGCAATCTCTACGCTTTGCAATCGTTTCCCCCTTCTATTAGTTGTGTTTGGAGCTATTTTTGGAAGATAGGAATTTATTCTTCTTGCTGGTTCTTCAGGATTTATACTTGGTTTGCCAAGGTGATCATCTTGGGACTCTTTTATGATCGTTTTTACAAAGTTATACGGATATTTTGTCAAGTTAGGGTCATATGGAAAATCTGCCGATTTAAACTCAATTATGAACTGTTTATAGGTGCGTATAAGCTGCATATATATAGTGTTTGCAAATCTTAGGATGTAAAGAACAACTTCCGTGAAGAAACTACAGGCATTCAGACGTTCGTTGGAGAGGTATGTTAAGGCTAAGCTCCGTCCTTCCTTTTAGCACGAATTGTGGGAAATTCCTAAGACGCCAAATGTGATATTTTACTATTCTATTGGTAGAAATACCTTCTGTGAAAGGCATTGGGATCGTATATGAAGTATTTTCATGATGCTATTAGGTTGATATTCCACTCGTTCGGTTAAATAGGGTATTCGACATCTATATATGTTATTTTGTCGGCTTTCTTAACTATATGTCCATATATATGAATTCTTACTCGTCTTTGGGTTGTGTGACTTAAAAATAAAGGCATTTAGTATTTGCGATCAGTCATTCTTCCTTGTTAAAGTGTATTTTAAAAATCTCTAAAGTGATACGTCGATTTCCAAAAATCTCAAATATAATTTATATGTTTAAACTACTAAAACACTTGATTTTTGAAATACTTTCTTGTACTAATTATCAAGAAATCAGGTATAAGGACTAAGTGAAGCACCTTAAGATTTTTATGAACATCTTCAGAGTTAAGTTATCTTTCTAAAATTCAAGTTAAGTTTTCAAGCTTATTCAAAAAAATATATGAGGCCACCGAGACATTTGTATGCGATACGAAGGTGATTATGAGATTATGAGAACAAGAGTACCAATGAGCCAAGATTGGCTAAGTTCTTGTTATGGCCTATTATGTGCATTCAAAGTTCATATCATACATGTCATATTATGCATGGACTTCGAGCTATAATCGGAGGTAAGGGGCCTATTTGCCCGAAAGACTATATATATTGTACAGATGGCCACAGGTTGGCAATATGATACCGGTTAGCTACCGGGAGAGACCGCCATTGCTAGCATTTGGTTGGGTATGTCATGCATTTGCATCAATATATATGTATTCATGACATACGATTACACGAGCATACCATGCATATTTGATTACTATGAGGTCGGATGTCGGCCATGGAGGTTATCAGAGTTTCAGTGTCAGGTGGTATCTCTATTTCCCTTTTTACATCAGCTATATATGATTCTACTTTCTGCCTTACATACCAGTACATTTTTATTCGTACTGATGTCCCATTTCCTAGGGACACTGCATTTTTGTTTCGTGCGTGCAGGTCTAGGTAGGGAATCTGATCGACCCCTCCGCTAGGATTTCGGGGGTTCAGCTGTGAGTTGGTAAGCTCCACCTCTTCTTGGAGCTTTCGTAGGATGGTTACTTTTATTGTACAGTTTGGATATAGTCGGGGCCTTGTCCCGACAGTGCTTATGACGCTCTTAGTGGCTATTGTGGACACAGTATTCTGGGTTTCTTTTTGCAGCTTTCAGTCTCCAGCCCATAGGCTTGGCATGTATATATATGTGTGTAGGCATGTATGTCTTCAGTCGCGGCCTCGTCGTCCAGCTAGTACTTTATTATTTTGGCTTGTCTACCTTTGTTTATATGGCTTATTGTTATTCACGTCATGACCTTAACGGTCCAGGCTTAGTATTTCAGACGTTATGCTGCCCGATCTGTTGGGCCCCCAGTTTAGTTAGCTAGTATGTTTAGTGGCTAACTCGATCGAATACAGTATCGAGTGCCAGTCGTACCTCCCCTAGTTTGGGGCGTGACATAAGNATTTAAAATGAAAATAAATATAGTACGAGGGAGACTCTGTCAGCTGCGGATCGCCTCCGGATGATGCAACTCGCCTAAGTCTCAGAATCCTCGACATTGCTATGAAAGTACCTGTGCAATAAAATGCACAGCAAGTGTAGCATGAGTACAAAAATAACGTGTACTCAGTAAGTCGCCCGCCTAACCTCAGAGAGGTAGTGACGAGAGGTCAAATTAGACACTTGCTAAAGGTCAATTTAGAATATTCAAGTGTGACACTAAGCATGATTATCATAGGCAATTTATTAAAATCAGGAATAAATATTATCAACTCCGTTCACATTTAACACTTTATATCTTCGTCATATTAATAACAATTAATCAACATGGGTGATTTAATCAAATAACAATTAATCAACGGGAAGGAACAAATTCTGCCAAAATCTTTTTAATAACCTTAAATCTCTGTCATTTCAATTGACAACTTAAAATTCCAGGCCAGTAATCAGGCAAAAATCATAGCAACTACGCAGTAAATATCATGCGCAAGCAATGCCGAGGGTCGAACGGCGCGGACCAACAATAATAAACTGTGCACTGCCGAAGGGTCGAACGGCTCGAACCATAGATGCATCTATCTGCCCCGCTCGCGAATCGATCATGCGACGCGGTTATACATACAAACAATAAGGCTAGCCTGCTCGTGAATCATACCTGCGACTCAGGTGCTCATATGTACACATATCCACATAATAAATCCTTATTTTTATCAAGAAACAGTTTTTCTCAGGAAAGTGGTAAAAATCCTTCTTAAAGGAACATGAAATATAGTTTTTAAATCTTTGTTTTGAAACTCATTTGTCAAGTTTAATGATATTCCATAATACAACCCTACCAGGTATACAATTATCCACAGAGGAATCAATTCTCTTTCTAGATGATTAAGAAAATGAACTCTATTCTTTTTTAGATATTCAATTACAATTTCGATTATATTAGCAGTTTAGTATTATAGGCAGGATTACAGGTACAACACGTAAGTCATGCTAGTGGGTCCTAGACTGGACATGGCATAATAGTAGCTACGCACGGACTCCCGTCACCTCATGCATACGTAGCCCCCTGAAGATAATAGCACATACTTAATTAATTCACCTAGGGGGACAATTTCCCCCTCACAAAGTTAGAAAGGAGACTTACCTCGCTCCGAAATTCCATAACCGGCTTCCAAGCCCTTCCGCCGACTCCAACAGACGCACATCGCCCCAAAACTATCCAAATAACGGCAAACCAATGAAAATATACTCTAATATTTGTAACAATTCCAAATTATACAATTTCCCAACCCCGCTTAGTGAAATGACCAAAATGCTCTCGGGCCCACGCGCCCAGAATCCAAAATTTCTCGAAGATATATTCTACCCATAGCCTTACTAGCTCAAATATACAATTTACTCAAATATTCATGCTCAATTCGTGGCTAAATTCCAAATTAACAAATTCTAGGTTTCTTTAAGATTTCTCCAAATTTCCAATCAATTTCCATGCCTAATCCATGCATAAAATCTTGTATTTAACTTAGAAATGGGAGGAATTTACTTACCTTGACAATGCATGAAGAAATCCTCTCTTTGAAGCCTCCCAAGATCGCCTAAGCCAAAGAAGAAATGAAGAAATGACCAACAATTCATGGTTTAAAAACATTCTGCCCAGCCTCGATTCCGCACCTGCGGTCCTTCCTCCGCACCTGCGCTCCCGCAGGTGCAACCAATCTCCCGCACCTGCGGCTGCCTCAACTCTAGCCCAATAATCGCACCTGCGCCTACTGTCCGCATCTGCGTCTTCGCATGTGTGGAAATGCCATCGCACCTGCGCTCCTAGCCAAACCATCTATCCCTTGCACCTGCGGTGCCATAGCCGCACCTGTGGCCAAATCCTCGCAGGTGCGGTCACACCAGATGAAAGCAACCTCAGCCTTCTTCAACTCCCAAGCTTGGTCCGTTAACCACCCGAAATCCACCCGAGGCCCCCAGGACCCCGTCCCATTATACCAACCTGTTACAAAACAAAATGCAGACTCGCTCGAGGTCTCAAATCACATCAAACAACATCGAAACCACAAATCGCACCCAAATCCCAACTTTATGAACTTAGAAATTTCCAACTTCTACATCCGATGCTGAAACTTATCAAATCACGTCCGATTGACCTCAAATTTTGCACACAAGTCACATTCGACATTACGGACCTACTCCAACTTCCGGAATAACATTCCGACCTCAATATCAAAACTTCCACTTCCGGTCAGATTTCTCAAAAGCCTTCAAATTTCTATCTTTAGCCAAATGACTTCAAAATGACCTCCGGACATCCGAATTCTCTTCCAATCGCGCTCCCAACTCCAAAATCACCATAGGAAGCTATTCCCAGACTCGAAATCCCAAACGGACATCAACAACACTGAAATGCACTTCAAGCAAATCTATGAAATTCTTCTAAAATGCTAACTTCCATAATATACGTAGAAATGCTCCCGGGTTATCCAAAACCCGATCCGGACATAGTCCCAAGTCCGAAATCATCATACGAACCTGCTGGAACCTTCAAATCCTGATTCAGAGGGCGTTTACTCAAAATTCCAATCTTAGTTGATTCTTCCAACTTAAGGCTTCTAAAATGAGAATTTTCTTCCCAAATCAACTCTAAACTTTCCGAAATTCAATTCCGACAACACCTACAAGTCATAATACCTGAAATGGAGCTGCTCACAACTTCAAACCGATGAACAACGCGCTAGATCTCAAAACGACCGGTCGGGTCGTTACAATATGCTCGTCCAAAATTTTGTTTTGTGTGTACTCATTTGGAATTTTAGCCTATTATGTAATTTTCCAACTTGACTTAGACTTAGGCCTCTTCTTAGACCCCACATTACTTATAATATGCCTCGTACACTTATTAACATATCCCTTTGATATTCATCATATTAATAGCCCTCGTCTGCACATAATATACTATAATTAGCGTACCTTGGCACCACAAAATCTTAAATTACTTAGCGAAACTTTCCGGGGCCTTACAATCTCCCCCCCTTAAGATCATTCGTCCTCGAATAAGAAGTAGTGTTCAGTCCAAACACTTAACATAATTTATCTCTTTTCTCACATACCTCAAGTTCCAAAATTTTACTAACCCCCAAATTGTTCAGAAATTTGGACAACTTCTCCCCCGTAACTAGACCTATCCACCTGCTAGAGAACCGTCAAAACTATCCTAACAACACATCCACAACTTGACAAAACACCACAATATATATATATCAATAACACTAATCTCTACATTATAAGCACTACATTATCATAATGACATCTGGACATGAACTGAACATTTTTAAATCATAACATATAGAAGGTACCTTTCGAATCAAAACAGATTGCTATAAAATCAAGCAAAATATTTTCTTTCCACGACACTTTTGGCCTTAGAGGTGGCTTTCTCGACTTACAGACTTCGCCATAACACATTCACAGAAACAATCTCAACTCCCAAACTTGTCTTACAAGGATGACAAATAGATACCCCTCATAAGCCAACTATCCATTAACTTCACCTTCAGTAGTTTCCACGGGAATTATACACAAAGTATCTCCAACTACCTTCATAGACATAGGTACATGAAAACACATGGTACATGGGGAACACCGATGGGAAGAAATCATATTCATAGTTCGGCCTAATGTGAATTGCACTTATTTCACCATCATTATCAATTCACACAACATCTTCAGGGAGCAAAGTTCCAGAATAACCCGTTCACCCTCTTCAACTCTAAATCTCTATGTGAACACCCAAACTAAACCTTTGATGACCTTCAACAATTACTCTAAGATGTGCTATCATAAATTGACCATAAAATTACCTATCGAATATATGTGATCACAGGGTGATGCTTCTTCTTTGACATGTTTGAACCCTCAATTCCCCATATATTTAATACAATGAGGAACAATGGCATTCAAGATTGGGATGGGATTATTCAAGAATCCATTACTGTGTTGAGGACAATATTTCATTAGATTATATGTTAAGAGACACGAAGATTACTACTAACAATTCTGACATGGTTAATCATTGTGATGATATCAATTATTAGACAAATGAGGCATAGAGGCAACTAGCACACATTGATAATGTGGGAACCATGTACGTGTTCCTGAGATCTAAAAGAAGTGGGTCTTTTTAGACATAAGATACATAGGAGGCATGATCGGGAGGATAAAGACGTTAGCATCAGTTAGTTTTGGAAGGTGACGAGTTATGGACAGGATAGTAACAATTGTTCCATTCCATATATGTCACGCCCCAAATCTGGGGAGGAATGGCTGGCACCCAGTGCCGAGCTGGCTCGAGCAAACCACTATGTAACTCATGATCATTAGACCAAAATTAGAACATACATAGATCGAGTTGGCTGAACTCATTCCTTTTGTAACTATCATGGGCCAACATGGACACAACTCATAATGTACAACTTTAAGTGGGCGGACATCGTATCAATAAACTATCATTCTTAAAACATGAATACATATGGGACGTCAAGGCCTATGACATACGGTACAAAATGAACCTCTGTCTACAAAGCTTCTATGATTTTGCGACATCAAATGGGACAGGGTACCAACATACCCATATTCTATAGAAAAACTATGACACGATGACTCATAGACTCGGCTGCACTCCGAATGAGATGGAGTCTTACTGATCTTTTGCTGAATGCCAATCTCGTCTACTATGAGGGCTCGTCAAACTATTTATCTATACCTGCAGGCATGAATGCAGTGTCCCCAACAAAAGGACGTCAGTACAAATAATGTACAGAGTATGTAAGGCAGAACTGAAACATAACAATTAGTCAACATTACTTTAAAGACATATAAGAATCAACATGAGTCTCTGAAGTGACACCATATATACATACTTATCATACTTATATATATAATTCTTGTCTTTGAGACTATTTTTATTATCCATATCGTATGATGCATGACTGCCTAACTGATAAGTAGTAACTGCCCGATCGACCGTAGTGCGGTGGTAAATGCATGACTGCCTCGACCGACATTAGTAAATGTATAACTGCACAACCGATCATAGCTCGGTGGTAAATGCATAAATGCCCAACCGGACGTAGCTCGGTGATAATGAATATGCATGACTGCCCAACCGGTAGTAAATAATAATACATAATTGTCCAACCGGTGGTAACTGCCCGACCGGCCGTAGCACGGTGGTAAATGCATGAAGATGTTGTATCACTATATTAAAAACATTAACATCTCTATCATATACTTCAATAGGGACTTAGGAACATACTTATACATGCTTGAATATCACTTTACAGGAATGAATAACATAGACATCCTTAACTACTAAGAATAGAACCACTTATGGAATAGCATTACGTTTACGTATCGTTGCTTGGATCATGCCAAAAGAAAGAAGGGATAGCCTTAACATACCTGAGTCAATTCTGTTGAGAAATATTATACCGTACGCCCTTAGAATCACAAAATTCCATTGCTATTACGCAGTATAATTTCGTATGAAATTTTTGACGAGCAAAATCACGTCAATCTGTCTCACTTTGGAGAAGAATCATATGAAACAAGAGTCACTTTGTAAAATCATGTTTGAGACTTTCAACCGTAAGTGTCTTACTTACAAAATATATGGAAATCCCTTGCAACAAATGAATTTGATAACCTTGAAGATAAGTTAGAGATAGACCAAAATCATTTCACTTTTCACGTGTAAATGTCTTAAGGTTGATATCCAGGTGCCTATTAATTGATTTGTCTAAAGGTAAGAGTCACCTATGTCTTATTCCACTTGCTGATACGTGGGGGTGGGGTGGGGTGGGGTGGTGATTTTAGTCTTATCCTATAATTAATTAATTAATTAGGTTATATCCCGCTACCCGGTAATTAACCAATTACCCGCACAATTAAGAATTGTCTCAAATTACTTAAAATTTTACTTATTTTTAATACACTTTATACATCATACTATCATGGTAATATGGTACCATATAAAAGCAATACATACACTATTATTTTGTTAAAACATCCATGTAATAATACATATATTTTCTCAACTTCTAATTTTCCTAATCTCATATAAAGAGTGCAAATTTTTGTACGCTTAATTCTTAAAAGGGTAAAAAGATAGCCTCCTTTTCTTGTGAAAAAAAAGTAATTTCTATCTTTACAATAAAAAAATCTCATAAACTTTCTCATATTAGGTGTATAATTTATCATATCCAAAAATAGTAATAATGGTAACTATCCAAAATTATACTTATAGAGTTTTTACTAAAATACTTTACTTAAAAGAAAATACCACATTAACATAATATCTAGCGATATCAAGGTTGTAAACTTACAGGGTTTCACAGTAATAATGTCCTAAACCCTCTATAACCTCCTAATAGACATAATCCCTTCGAACTCATGTGGATTAATTACGACACATCCTAATGCTAAGGTACGGGATGTAACAATATATGCCTTGCCCGACAATAGTAAGCTCTAAGGAGAAATAGTCAAGTATGTTACTTCGGTTGCCTCCTTGACTGTAGGGAAAATCAGTTTACATCAAAATAGGAAGATTCTTGCAACATGGATGTGAGAGAGAATTCAAGAAAATGCATGAAGATGGGTTACGCCCTTGACAATATTTGACCTAAGGAAACTACGCCCCAATCCTACTAGGTTGAAAAAGATGTTGAACACCTTTGAGGTTATTACAATTCTGGCAGCTTAACCATTTCCCGACAGCTGATCCTATATGAGAGGACTAGAGATGGTATAAACTTTCCTTTAAAATCAATATTCTTATAATATGTGCAAAAACCTGAAACGTCCACCTGAAGTAGCGAAGGAAAGGTGTCACGACCCGAAATTCCCACCGTCGGGATCGTGATAGCGCCTAACACTGAACCCGCTTGGAAAGCCAACGTGAATATTCAAATTTTCATTAATCCTTTATTATTAGACGAATACGGGTGAAATACAACATTTTTCATAAATAAAAGTATGAAAATATAATAGACTATATATCTATAACTCAATCCACTGCTTTTACGAAATACCAAAATAACAAAATTCCAGATCTTTGGAGTTACGATATCACGGACTATCTACGGATAATACATGTAATGGTCTGAAAGAAGTAAACATCTGTTTCTTAATTAACTAGAACATAAATAAAGAAGTATAAGGGGACGCCAAGGCCTGCGGACGCCTGCAAGACTACCTTGGTGTCTCCGACTGGACTGAAGGCAGCCCTCCTAGCTCTAATGTCCAAAGGGTCTTGTACCAGGATCTGCACAACAAAAGATGTGCAAGTGTAGCATCAGTACAACCGACCCCATGTACTGAGTAAGTGTCGAGCCTAACCTCGGCGAAGTAGTGACGAGGCTAGGACACGGCAATCAAGACAACTTATGCAATTTAATAATATTCGGAAGAAATAATAACAACAATAGTAACCAGTTAAGTACAAGGGAAAAGGGGAAATATGCTGAGGGAAAGCAATATCAGATAACAAAAATAACGAAATAAGACAACAGTACAATTATCTAAGTAACAGCAGGAAATAACAATCACAGAGAAAACAGTGCACGACATCACCCTTCGTGCTTTTACTCTCATCCTCACCAAATAATAATATAAAAGCAAGTGCACGACATCACCCTCCGTGATTTTACTCTCATCCTCACCAAATAATAAATAGAAATGACACGGCATCACCCTTCGTGCTTTTAATATCATAATATGGCACGGCATCACCCTTCGTGTTTTTACACTTTCATCCTCACAATAATCAATACATGACATCACCCTTCGTGCTTTACACTCTTCCTCACAATAATCAATACACGGAATCACCCTTCGTGATTTACACTCTTCCTCACCCAAACAATATCAATAGCAGAAGTTTTGCAAGGAAAAATCAACAATGTGAATCATAAATCATAACATCCCAACAAGGGAATAGTAGTATAAATATCACTATCCCGACAAGGGACACGGCTATAACCAATCTCTCTCAAGACATATCTTTACATAAGATTCCTTAACCGAACAAATACTCAACAATATCCATTACCAAGAATTTCCATCGAATGAACAACCACTTAAGTGAAATTTAAGCTATAACACAGAAAATATCAATGAAAATCACATAATTCATAATTTCTGACTCTCGGGCGTTCTTGACACCAATGTATAGGTACTCGTCACCTCACCTATACGTTGAACATGGTATAAACACATAGCAAATAAGACTCAACACCTATTCCCTCAAGCTAAAGTTAGGCCAAATTACCCTGACTTCCATGACCAAAATCAAGCCTCAATCACCACTTTTCCTTTTGAACTCGACTCCAAATTGATTGCATCTAGACATAATTGACTCAATAACATCAATAAACACTAAATAATTCAATTCCAATACTTAATTACAGATTTCCTATCATTCTTTCCAAAAAGTCAAAAACGACACCGGGCTCGCTTGGCCAAAACACGAGGTTCGGATTCACCCACGAGCCCGAATATGTATTTAGTTTTGAAATTCGACCCCAATACGAGGTCTAAATTCCAATTATACAAAAAGCCCTAACTCTACCCAAATCCCTAATTTTCTACCCTTAAGAACATGATTTAGGCCTAGAAATCTAATGGGTGTTAATGGAATTTGAAGAAAATGAGTCTAAGATTACATACCTATGATTTTGTAGTGAAGTTCTCTTTCAAACATCGCCCAAATTGGAGTTTAGAAGAAGAAGTTATGAGTTTTTGGTTTAATCCCGTATGGGTTCTGTTTTTAAAATCACTGGGCAGAATTTAGACCTATGCGTTCGCGACAGGACCTATCCAATCGCATAGTTACCCTTACCCCACCCTACGCGATCGCGACCTCAGTGGTGCATTCGCACAGTGCAAAGCCTTCCCAGCTCCCAGGCCCCTTATACTCTATGCGTTCGCGTCTACATGGGTGCATTCGCGTAGAGTAATTTTCCTATGCTCCGCGATCGCACCCTGTACTATGTGATCGCACAGTGTTACCCAACCCCCTTCCCCACGTGTGCATTGCGTTCGCATGGATACCCATGCGTTCGCATAAGGTAAATTCCCTGGACACCAGCAACAACCACAAGACACCAGATTTTCTAAGTAAAAATCATCCCGACGCCTATCCGAAACTCACCGAGCCCTTGGGGCTCTAAACCAAATATGAACATAACCTCAAAAACATCCTACGGACTTACTCATACGATCCAATCGCCAAAATAACATCTTAAACAACGAATTTATCATAAAAAACAAAGAAAACTTCCAAAATTTTCAAAGTATCAAAATTTACAACCGTGGGTCAAATCACGTCAAACGACCTCCGTTTCTTACCAAATTTTACAGACATGTTATAAATATCATATTGAACCTGTACCGGGATACGGAATCAGAATAAGGGTCCTATACCATAAATTTCAAATGTAACAAAAAATCCAAGAACTCTTATAATTTCAGTAAAACAATTTCTTCCAAAAATTTATTTCTCGGGCTTGGGACCTCGGAATTTGATTCCAGGTATACGCCCAAGTCCCATATTTTCCTACGGACCCTCCGAGACCGTCAAATCACGGGTCTGGGTCCGTTTACCCAAAATATTGGCCGAAGTCAACTTAAAGTCAATTTTAAAGGCAGAACTAGCATTTTCCTCAGTTTTTCATATACAAGCTTCCTGGCTATACGCCCGGGCTGCGCACGTAAAATGAGGTAAAATAAAAGGAGGTTTTCAATGCCTCGAAACACCATTTTTGACTTGTAAAATGAGAGATGAATTTTTGGGTCATTATTCTCCACCTCTAAAACAACTGTTCGTCCTCGAACGAACATAGAAAAGTACCTGAATCAAGGAAAAGATGGGGATAAAAGCTCCACATATCGGACTCAGACTCCTAGGTAGCTGCCTCGGCAGGCTGATCTCTCCACTGGACACCAACCGAAGGATAACTCTTCGATTTCAACTGACGAACCTGCCGGTCTAATGTGGCGACCGACTCCTCCTCATAGTTCAAATCCTTGTCCAACTGGACACTGCTGAAATCTAACACATGAGCTGGATCTCCGTGGTACTTCCGAAGAATTGACACATGAAACACCGGATGCACAACTGATAAATTTGGTGGCAATGCAAGTGTGTAGGCCGCCTCTCCCACTCTGTGAAGAATCTCAAATGGACCAATGAATCTAGGGCTCAGCATGCCCTTATTCCGAAATCTCATCATGCCCTTCATGGGCGATACTCGAAGCAATACCCGCTCCCCAACCATGAATGCTAAATCATGAACTATGCTGTCGGCATAACTCTTCTACCTGGACTGCTTTGTACGAAGTCTATCCTGAATGATCTTAACCTTATCCAAGGCATCCTGCTCTAACTTCGTACCCAACAACCGATCCTCTCCCGGCTCAAACCACCCAACCGGCGACCGACACTGCCTACCATATAATGCCTCATAAGGAGCCATCTGAATGCTCGACTGATAGCTATTGTTGTAGGAAAACTCAGCTAATGGCAAGAACTGATCCCAAAAGCCTCCAAAGTCAATGACACATGCTCGTATCATATCCTCCAAAAACTGAATAGTACGCTCGGGCTGTCCGTCCGTCTGAGGATGAAATGCTGTGCTCAACTCAACCCTCGTGCCCAACTCACGCTGAACTGCCCTCTAGAAATGCGAGGTTAAATGAGTATCTCGGTCAGAAATAATAGACACGGGCACACCATGAAGGCGAACAATCTCCCTAATGTAGATCTCTGCCAATCTCTCCGAAGAATTGGAAACTGCCACAGGAATGAAATGCGCTGACTTTGTCAGCCTATCCATAATGACCCATACCGCATCGAACTTCCTCTGAGTCCGTGGGAGCCCAACTACGAAATCCATGGTGATACGCTCCCACTTCCACTCGAGAATCTCAATCTGCTGCATCAAACCACCCGGTCTCTAGTGCTCGTACTTAACGTGCTGATAGTTCAAACACCGTGATACATATGCCACAATATCTTTATTCATCCTTCGCCACCAATAATGCTGCCGCAAATCCTGGTACATCCTTGCTGTGCCTGGATGAATGGAATACCAATAACTATGGGCCTCCTACAATATCAACCCACGAAGTCCATCCACATTGGCTACAAAAATACGACCCTACATCCGTAAAACTCCATTATCACCAACTGTAACCTCCTTGGCATCCCCGTGCCGGACCGTATCCCTGCAAGTGAGGATCATTACACTGCCGCTCTCGAATACGATCAAATAATGAAGAACGAGCAAGTGTATAAGCTAGAATACAGTCGGGCTCAGAAACATCCAGTCTCATAAATCGATTGGCTAAAGCCTAAACATCCAAAGCAAGCGGCCTCTCTCCGACCGGAATATAAGCAAGACTACCCATGCTTGCTGACTTCCTACTCAAAGCATCGGCCACCACATTGGCCTTCCCCGGATGATATAAGATGGTGGTATCATAGTCCTTCAACAACTCCAACCATCTTCTCTGCCTCAAATTCAACTCCTTATTCTTGAACAAATATTTCAAACTCTTGTGATCCGTGAACACCTCACAAGACACGCCATATAAATAATGCCTCCAAATCTTCAGCGCGAGAACAATGGCTGCTAAATCCAAATCATGAAATGGATAATTCTTCTCGTGGATCTTCAACTGACACGAAACATATGCAATAACCTTGCCATCCTGTATCGACACTGCACCAAGTCCAAGCCGAGATGAATCACAATACACAGTATATGGCCCTGAACCTAAGGGAAAAACCAACACCGGCACCGTGGTCAAGGTTGTCTTGAGCTTCTGAAAACTCGCCTCACACTCATCTGACCACCTGAACTAGGCACCCTTCTGAGTCAAACTGGTCATCGGGGCTGCAGTAGATGAAAAACCCTCCACAAACCGACGGTAGTAGCCTGCTAAGCCCAAGAAACTCCGAATCTCTATAGCTGATGTGGGCCTAAACCAATCCTTGATTGCTGAGATCTTCTTGTGATCCACCTGGATACCCTCTGCTAATACAACATGACCCAAGAATGCAACTGAAATCAACCAGAACTCACACTTAGAAAACATAACATACAACTGACTGTCCTTCAGAGTTTGAAGAACGACTAGAAGGTGCTGCTCGTGCTCCTCCCGGCTGCTGGAATAAATCAGGATATCATCAATGAAGACAATCACGAAGGAATCCAGATAAGGCCTAAACACTTGGTTCATCAAGTCCATAAAAGCTGCTGGGGCATTTGTCAACCCGAATGACATCACTAAGAACTCATAATGCCCGTACCGAGTGCGAAAACTGTCTTAGGGACATTAGATGCCCTAATCCTCAACTGATGGTAGCCAGATCTCAAATCAATCTTCGAAAATACCTTGGCACCCTGAAGATGATAAAACAAATCATCAATTCGCATCAATGGATACTTGTTCTTGACGGTCACCTTGTTCAATTGCCGATAATCTATAGACATCCTCATCGACCCATCCTTCTTCTTAACAAACAACACCGGCGCACCCCAAGGCAAGACACTAGGCTTAGTGAAGCCTTTATCAAGTAAATCTTGCAACTGTTCTTTTAACTCCTTTAACTCTGGCGGGGCCATAAAATATGGAAGAATAGAAATGGGTTGAGTTCCCGGAGCCAAATCAATGCAAAAGTCAATATCCCTTTCAGGTGGCATACCCAACAGTTCTGCAGGGAATACCTCTGAAAACTCACGGACTATGGGCACAGACTCCATAGAAGGAACCTCAGCACTACAATCACGAACATAAGCCAAATAGGCTAAACACCCCTTCTCAACCATGCGCCGAGCCTTCATATATGAGATAACCCTGCTGGAAGAATGGCCAGCAGCCCCTCTCCACTCCAATCGAGGCACTCCCGGCAAGGCCAAGGTCACAGTCTTGGCATGACAGTCCAGAATAGCATGATAGGGGGACAACCAATCCATCCCTAAAATAACATCAAAATCGACCATATCAAGGAGTAGAAAGGAGTAGAAGATCTACTCTGGTCTCCAAACCACCGATAACCACTATACATGAACAATAGACTCGATCTACCACATTAGAATCACCCACCGGTATAGATACATATACAGGAGTACTCAGGCAATCACGAGGCATAATCAGATAAGGAGCAAAATATGAGGACACGTAGGAATATGTGGACCCTGGGTCAAATAAAACTGAAGCATCCCTGCTGAAAACTGAAACCATGCCTGTAATGACTGCATCGGAGGCCTCAGCCTCAGGCCTGGCGGGAATAGCATAACATCGGGGCTGGGCCCTACCAATCTGAACATCTCTGGGTCGACCTACTGCGGGCTGTCCTCTACCTCTAATAGCATGACCTCCACCTCTAACTATCTGGCCTCCACCCCTGGCACCTCGAACTCCACCCCTAGCTGGCTGAGGGGGTGGTTAAGCACCTGGTGCGGGAATCATAGCACGAGAACCCTGGTTCTGAGAACCACTCGAAGCTCGGGGGCAAAATCTAGAAATGTGCCCCGAGCCACCACAAGTATAACAAGATCTTGGCTGATGAGACTGCTGGCCCTGAAACTGTCCCTATAGACCGAAGTAACCACTCTGAAAACTCTAGAGCGGTAGTGCACTGATAGGAGCTGGTGGTGCACTGTGGGATACCTAGAGTGCTGACTGAAAAAGGTGTAGGAGGATGACCCCTACCAAAAGAATCCCTGCCTCCAGATGAGGCAACACTGAACCGGCCAAAATGATGAGGCCTCTGGTCAGACCCGTGACCACTACCCTGCAATAAGACCATTTCGACTTGCCTGGCCACATTGGCCGCCTCCTGAAATGAAATATCACTGCCTGTCTCTCTGGCCATCTGTAGTCTAATCGGTTGAGCTAGCCCCTCTATAAACCTCCTCACCCTCTCTCGATCGGTGGGGAGTATCATGATAGCATGTCGGGCCAAAGTGATGAATCGGGTCCCATACTGTGTAACTATCATAGAACCCCGCTGGAGACGCTCAAACTGCCTCCGGAGATCCTCTCTCTGGGTGACTGGAAGAAACTTCTCCAAGAACAAATCGAAGAACTGGGTCCAAGACAAGGGCGAAGATCCAACTAGTCTGGTCAAGCAATAATCCCTCCACCAAGTCTTGGCGGGACCAGAAAGGCGGAAAGTAGAAAAATCGACCCCATTGGTCTCCACGATCCCCATGTTCCGAAGAACCTCATAGCAACTGTCTAAGTAATCCTGGGGATCCTCTGAAGATACCCCGCTGTAAGTAGTAGTGAAAAGCTTGGTGAAACTGTTCAACCTCCACAAAGCATCAGAAGACATAGCTGCTCCATCACGGGTCTGATCCATGATACCCGTATGATCTATCCCAGCTGGTTGAGCTACTGGAGTCTGAAACTGAGGAGCCAACTGCTCCGGAGTGCGAGTAGCGGGAGTCTGGGCTCACTAGGCGGACCAGAGCATCCTGGAGTATTGGGGTGGCAATGAACCCCTCGGGGACCTGAGCTGGCCCAACCGGGACTGTCTGGGTAGGAACCTCATCAGTAAACTCTACCTGAGGCTCCGCCACTGGGGCTGCCGCTCTGGGCTGAGCTCTGCCCCTGTCTCAGCCTCTAGCACGGCCTCGGCCCCTTGTAGGAGCTGCAACTGGAGGCTCGGGCTGCTGATCAGTGGATGAAGAAGCACGTGTTCTCGCCATCTGCGAGAGAATAGAGTAAAAATTCAGTTAGCATTGAGAATTAAAACCGCACGACAGAGAAGAATAGATGTGAAGTCATTCCTACGCTCTATAGCATTTGGGGGATAAAGCACAGACGTCTCCGTACCGATCCCTCAGACTCTACTAAGCTTGTCCATGAATTGTGAGAACTATGAAACCTAGTGCTCTGATACCAACTTGTCACGACCCAAAATTCCCACCCTCGGGACCGTGATGGCGCCTAACACTGAACCTGCTTGGAAAGCCAACGTGAATATTCAAATTTTCATTAATCCTTTATTATTAGACGAATACGGGTGAAATACAACATTTTTCATAAATAAAAGTATGAAAATGAAACAGACTATATATCTATAACTCAATCCACTGCTTTTATGAAATACCAAATTAACCAAATCCCAGATCTTTGGAGTCACAATATCACGAACTATCTATGAATAATACATGTAATAGTCTGAAAGAAGTAAATATATATGTTTCTGAATTAACTAGAACATAAATAAAGAAGTAGAAGGGGACGCCAAGGCATGCGGACGCCTGCAGGACTACCTCGGTGTCTCCGACTGGACTGAAGGCAGCCTCCTATTCTAATGTCCATAGGGTCCCGTACCGGGATCTGCACAACAAAAGATGTGCAGGTGTAGCATCAGTACAATCGACCCCATGTACTAAGTAAGTGTCGAGCCTAACCTCGGAGAAGTAGTGACGAGGCTAGGACACGATAATCAAGACAACCTGTGCAATTTAGTAATATTTGGAAGAAATAATAACAATAATAGTAACCAGTTAAGTACAAGGGAAAAAGGGAAACATGCTGGGGGAAAGCAATATCAGATAACAGAAATAACCAAATAAGACAATAGTCCAATTATCTAAGTAACAATAGGAAATAACAATCACAGAGAAAACAGTGCACAACATCACCTTTCGTGCTTTTCTCTCATCCTCACCAAATAATAATATAAAAGCAAGTGCACAGCATCACCCTTCGTGCTTTTACTCTCATCCTCACCAAATAATAAATAAAAATGGCACGACATCACCCTTCGTGCTTTTAATATCATAACATGGCACGACATCATCCTTCGTGCTTTTACTCTCATCCTCACCAAATAATAAATAAAAATGGCACGACATCACCCTTCGTGCTTTACACTCTTCCTCACCCAAACAATATCAATAGTAGAAGTTTGGCAAGGAAAAATCAACAATGTGAATCATAAATCATAACATCCCGGCAAGGGAACAACAGTATAAATTCACTATCCTGGCAAGGGACACGGCTATAACCAATCTCTCTCAAGACATATCTTTACATAAGATTCCTTAACCGAAAAAATACTCAACAATATCCATTACCAAGAATTTCCACCAAATGAACAACCACTAAAGTGAAATTTAAGCAATAACACAGAAAATATCAATGAAAATCACATAATTCATAATTTCCGACTCACGGGCGTGCTTGACACCAACGTATAGGTACTCGTCACCTCACATATACATTGAACATAGTATAAACACATAGCAAATAAGACTCAACACCTATTCCCTCAAGCTAAAGTTAGGCCAAACACTTACCTCGACTTTCACGACCAAAATCAAGCCTCAATCACCACTTTTCCTTTTGAACTCGACTCCAAATTGATTGTATCTAGACATAATTGACTCAATAACATCAATAAATGCTAAATAATTAAATTTCAATACTTAATATCAGATTACCTATCATTCTTCCCAAAAAGTCAAAATCGACCTCGGGCCCATTTGGTCAAAACACGAGGTTCAGACCAAAATCCGATCACCCACGAGCCCGAATATGTATTTAGTTTTGACATCCGACCCCAAAACAAGGACTAAATTCCAATTATACAAAAAGCCCTAACTCTACCCAAATCCCTAATTTTCTACCCTTAAGAATATGATTTAGGCCTAGAAATCTAATGGGTGTTAATGGAATTTGAAGAACATGAGTCTAAGATTACATACATACGCTTTTGTAGTGAATTTCTCTTTCAAAAATCGCCCAAATTGGAGTTTAGAAGAAGAAGTTGTGAGTTTTTGGTTTAATCCCGTATGTGTTCGATTTTTAAAATCATTGGCAGAATTTAGACCTATGCGTTCGCGACAGCACCTATGTGATCGCATAGTTACCATTCCCCCATCCTACGCGATCGCGACCTCAGTGGTGCGTTCGCACAGTGCAAAGCCTATCCACCCCCCAGGCCCCCATACTCTATGCGTTCGTGTCTACATAGGTTCGTTCGCGTAGAGTAATTTTCCTATGCTCCCCGTTCGCACCCTGTACTGTGCGATCGCACAGTGTTACCCAACCCCCTTCCCCGTGTGTGCATTGTGTTCTCATGGATATCCATGCGTTCGCATAGGGTAAATTCCCTGGGGGCTCCAAACCAAATATACACATAACCTCGGGGCTCCGAAACTCACCCGAGCCCTCTAAAACTCACCCGAAACTCACCCTGAAGCCTATCCGAAACTCAACCGAGCCCTCGAGGCTCCAAACCAAATATGCACATAACCCCAAAACCATCCTACGGAGTTACTCGTGCGATCAAATCGCCAAAATAACATCTTAAACAACAAATTTATTATAAAAATCAAAGAAAACTTCCAAAACTTTCAAAGTATCAAAATTTACAACCGTGGGTGCGAATCACGTCAAACGACCTCCGTTTCTTATCAAATTTTACAGACATGTTAGAAATATGATATTGAACCTGCATCGAGCTCCGGAACCAAACTACGGTCCCGATACCATAAATTTCAAATATAACCAAATTTCCAAAAACTCTTATAATTTCAGTAAAATAATTTCTTCCAAAAATTCATTTCTCGGGCTTGGAACCTCAGAATTCGGTTCCAGGCATACGCTCAAGTCTCATATTTTCCTACGGACCCTCCGGGACCGTCAAATCACGGGTCCGGGTCCATTTACCCAAAATATTGATCGAAGTCAACTTAAACTCAAATTTAAAGGCAAAACTAGCATTTTTATCAGTTTTTCATTTACAAGCTTCCCGGCTATACGCCTGGGCTGCGCACACAAAACAAGGTGAAATAAAAGGAGGTTCTCAAGGCCCCGGAACATCATTTTGACTTGTAAAATGAGAGATGACTTTTTGGGTCATCACAAAAGGTCACGTTAAGGCTACTTAACCTCCACCATACACGAGTGAAGCCATGTTGGGGGGACATCTTATTATTCAGATGGAATCATGCATTGGTTACAAGGGTTCTAATGGTTAACATGATGCTCTGGGGAGAAAGACAAATAAAACTCCTATCTACCCAGGGAGGTGGAATGCCAAGGAAAGTAAACGAGCACATGACAATGACATAGTCAATGATTCTAGAAGTCAAGTTTGTAAAGACAATAGAACCCAATGAGACAGTATAAAATAATCATGGATGATTTGCAGATGTTCATAATGAGTTCGCCATGGATTTTGATTTGAAAAGTACCCAGATGCTAATGAAAGATAGGAAAACATGAGACACAGACGTTATGCTATGATAACCCCCAAAGGTGCATTTGGTCTTGACAGAGAGCCTATTAAGGGCCCTTATGATAAAGAAAGTGTTATAGTGACACATAGAAGGACACGATCTCTCATGGTTATCGAACAACTGTTGGGAAACTAGCACAATGAATTCACTAACTAAGGAATACAATTAACACATATTGTGGAGGTATAAAGAGAAAATGAACATTTGTTATGAGCTGAACATGTTTCTGCTATATTAACTCCCAAACTGCAATACAAGAACACGCCACGGGCAACCACAATACTAGGAACAAAGTGAGCTATTTACTGCGGGATGTCCTAAGTAGACATGAAAGTTATACTAAGATGGCGACACAAGATTTTCCTATGACGGAGATGTGAGGATCTCAATTTTCAGAGAGACATTATGCACACATTTACCTTTTCGATTGACATGCACACATATGATAGGTGTTGAGGTATGCTCTTATGTTACTAAATAGTGTGTGTGTGTGTGTGTGTGGGGGGGGGGTTATGATAATGCTCACAAAGAAGTAAAGTGGCACCCATAATTCTATGTGCCACATACATAGGAGAGGGAGGGAGAGGCTCAAGAAAGATCTCAACAATAGGTTGTCTTACATTGGATTTGATACCACGAAGGTAAACATTGTGATGGTGTATGCATAAGCACAAGTGAGCATATGTTATCCATTTGAATCAAACTGTTCTGTAAGAAATTCATCGGGTATAGTCCCTTGTTGGGAATTTAGGAAATCAAGTGAGAAGTATTAGCCTAGGGTTACAACTCAATTCATGGAAATAATTATAGAGCTCAATTCCAAAAGAGGTTGTAAATAAAAGGATTTGTGATAGAGTGGATTCATGAATAATGCGTCTCGATCAGAAATTGGATACATGCAATGTTTTGTGATTCAGATTCTTGTTAAGACCATATCTATGCAGGCTCCCAATACATGTGTACATATAAAATAAGGAAAAGTATGTGGTTTTCAGAATGATGTACTAAGGAGTGACTTATTGGTAACTTTAGATTGACGGGGCAATGCCTTAACTGATGCCCCCTGACTCCACATCTGTAACATATATTGGTACCAATAACCCCCTTTCGTTTCTTATGTGCTCTCACCACATGACCTGGTCGTGCGGTGAAATTGATAGGAATAAGGACACTTACCCTAGCAACAAGTTCGTCCAATTCTCCGCCCCCAACGGTTCGACACATTCTCTCAACGAACTCTTGTGCAATCTCCCCTAATTTCAAAGGTGGGGTCATTCCCTCATTGCTTCTTCGAATTCGTGGATTACTCATCTATAAAATGAGACATGATGAGGAAATTAGCTTCCTATCTTGAGCTCTATCGCACGATCTGGAGTATCAAAGAAGGGTGAAATTCCTAAATGGCCAAGTAGCCTCCTAATTATAGATGTGGTCGATAACACACCGATAAGAAGGACTCTACTAGATACGGTTACGAGACATCCTAAGATATTTTAAAACCTTAGGCTCTGATACCAAGTTTTTCATGCCCCAAACTCGGGGAGCGCGACCGGCGCTCAATCGAGTGAACCTGTCCGAGCAAGCCTGTTAGATTTCCTTCTACCCAAACTAATACATGAATAAAGAGGAGATGTACTCCATTAATCAAACACTAATTAGTTTTCATTAGCAACATCCATTTTATTTCCATTAGTAGTTTCATTCATAATTTCCAAAATATTACAAGTTTAAAGATATAATGAAAAATGTGTTTGCTAAATACCAACAATTCTAGTTATGACTCCCAACATCAACCACCACCCACAACCTGTCTATGGAGCCTCTAAGTACAACTGAAGAGTAATATGGAAATGCCGGCAACAAGGCTTCGGCTATACCTCAAAACACAAAGTACATGATCAACAAGAGATACATGACCCTGAAATGAAGTGGGGCTCACCAAGTCAGCTGAAGAGAGTGTACCACTATCACTGATCAGTGCTGCCTGCTGTGCAACCACCTGCATCCATTAAAGATGCAGTGTCCCCGACAAAAGAGACGTTAGTACTCTCGAATTGCACTAGTATGTAAAGCTAAAAGTCCTATTTCAAAATAGAATTACCATATTTTTTATTATATAGAAGAGAGAAGAGGAGGTTGACCAAGGGCATAATAGTCATTTTAAATATATTAGTATATTGTTTGCTTGTATACTAGGCTCAAAATTTTGGTTGTGGGTTCTTAATAACAGGAAAAACCACAACTAACGTGGCCATTAGCTATTAAGTTCTTTAGGTGGATCCCACTTTCCATTCAACCTTCACTATCTTCATTAAGTGCATTACTTGATTGTTATTATTAT
The DNA here is from genome assembly GCA_005239525.1 of Nicotiana knightiana. NCBI lineage: Eukaryota > Viridiplantae > Streptophyta > Magnoliopsida > Solanales > Solanaceae > Nicotiana > Nicotiana knightiana. The sequence continues at coordinate 3,273 of ML391979.1, read as the reverse complement.
TTTTTCAATAAGTACTTTCAACTAGAAAAATTATCTTTTTGATAATTTTATAAATTCAAATTTTCACCTGATTAAAAATACTACGATCACATACATTTATTTATGACAATTCTTTTATCTCCTTAAGAAGCATTACTTCATTTATTTTATTTATTAACTATTCTAGGTAAAGAAGATTTCATTAAAAATGAATTAGTGATAATGTATGTTGATTTACATTCAAATGTTATTATATCATTATCAATTTACTTCATTTTATACAAAGTTCTCATTAAATTGAAATTTCAATTGGAATACTTTACAAAATTCGGGAAAAAATGTTTAAGAATAAAATATAGTTTCAAGTCCCCTTTTTTATTATAGAATATTGAAAATTTGTTCAAATTGTATAATATGTATCCCCTCTCTAAAATATGAGTTGAGAATATCTGAAGTAAAAATTAAGATAATTAATTTATGGAATTTTTTTCTTTTAAAAATCATCATATATTAGGAAGTATGAGAAGTATCGTCATACAGAATTATACTTCTCCCTCTATGATCGAAGTTAGTTGAGTACATACTCTATTAAATAAGAATTCAACATTATATAAATTTAAAAATACATAAATATACAATTAATTATTATTAAAAAATCTCAAAAAATATTACTATTGTGATGAAAATTGCATTATAACCTAAATAGTATCTCAATCATATCAAATAAAATAAGAAAAAACTGCAATATTTCAATTTAAGGTAAATTTGATTAGTATTTAGCGTGATTGAGAGATTAATTTATTTTTATATTATGTCATTCAACTAGAACAAAATATAATTTTTCTAGTTAAAATTCTTAACAATTAAAAATCACGGTTATTATTTCAAAGGACCCAATAATACCTTTTCATCAACTATTTGGGAATAATATTAATATGTTTTATTATCCAAATTTTGATTAGTATAAAAAGAAAAAAGTAATACATTAACACAACAGAAAATACTAAAAGAATAAAACTATATATTATTCAATTTAAACAATCAGAAAAAATACATGACGACTTATTTTTCAACTGACTTATTAGTTATATTTTATAATAATTAATTTAAGGCTTAGTGGTGGAAAAAAATTTTAAAATAAAAAAAGTGTAGATCCTATGTAGAAATAAATTAAATACTACTTGAATTATTATCTAATTATTGTATAATAAAGCATTAAACTTAGACAAGTATTTCAAAGTGATTGGTATAATAATATTATTTTAGAAAAATTAAAATGCACATAATGCAAAAGATAAATAACAAAACATGTAATCGTGGTTCTATACGTTATTACACAAAAGCCTATTCTCTTTCTTCATTCCCTAAATGCATAGAAAGTGTGTAATTAGCAATAAATCAAGAAATATTAAAAGGAAGAAAAAAAAGCAACAATTGGGCCCGTGCATCACACGGGTACAACATCTAGTAAGAAAAGGAAAGCCATAGAAACAACAAGTCACAATCAATAATATCCAAATGCCCAATTGAAACATAACAATTTTCAAAATCCAAAAGTAATACATATTTTAGTTGGGAGATCTTTAGTACTGATGATACCACAGTTTACGATACCACTGTCCACAATACCACTTTTTACAATGCTATTATTCACAATGCCAACTCTTGGCACGGAGTCCGATCATGGACCGATCGGCTAGTCCGCCTTATTTGAAGGCATCGACCACAATCATAATTTGTATCACAGATTTATATCACAATTTCCAGCACAATCACCACCATGTGTGCGGCATGACGTCCGATCACGGCCCGATCGGCTAAGCCGTCCACCACAATGTCGTGTGGTTCGATATCATTCTCTTTTACCAATAATCTCATCCCAATTTAGGGGAATAATTTCATCACATCAATCTCATCCCAAATAAAGGGAATATTCACAATTCACTCCTACACCGACACATGTAGTTTTGGGGTTAGGTTATTTCAACCTACCCTTCCTCGGTGACTATCGATTCTGCCAATAATATTCTTATATTGATTTGAGCACAAAGGTAACATAAATACAAATGTATTCACCTCAACATCTTTCACATTGTATAAATTTCCCTTAGTATTTTCAACCATTCACGACTACAATATTTCCTTGGCTCTTTTGGCCATTCACAAGATTCTTTATTAATGGAACAGTGGCCGCATTTCATATTCAACACTTTCATTTCTTTCAATTTCAGAGATCACCAACAAATATCAACATATAGGATATTTCAGCAATCATATACCTCAAATTCATTAGTAATAGAAACTTCAAACACAAAAGGTTTCTTCCAAAATAATGGAGCATACCAACCAGCAATAGAAACACACATCAAAATTATAAATAATCAATACACCATTTACTCTTGCAATACTCTTTCCCAGAAATAACAATGTACAATTTCAACACCTGAGTATGTAAGAACTAATAGCCACTTATGAGCATGAATTGGGTACAAAAGCTTTCATGCAATTCTATTTTCGAAATTATTTTTAAACAGTTGACTCGAGGCTCATTTTATAATATTTATCACATTCTCTCATTTAATTGGCACCACTGACCACAATTATAACTTAAAATCTTGGCACGTTGGCCACACTCTATTTTCCAATCCACTTATTTTACTTTCAAGCATCTTTATAGATTACCATCAACAAAATATTTTTAATCAAGACTTTAGGTACACATATGAGCGAAATAGAGCTTTAAGCATATCGAGTTTTTCTCACCCAATTAGTATACTAGTTCCCATTTAAAACCCGACTCAAAGCCATAACATTTCAATATGCAAACCATACTTTGAACATCTATCTTTCGACATAAGGATCATTCAGAATAATCAAGCTTATAGGGTATAACCCGGAATCTAGAAATTAGGAATCTTGAGCCAACTATACTTGAACTTACGAGGACATTATGGGATTCGATTCTAAGAGAGAAAGTTTAGCCAACATACCTTGTTTGAGCTTTTCTTAAGTCACTACAATGCCCCAACACTTATAGCAATGACAATCTATAGGAAGATAGTGAAAATCGATTAAGAATTAGAAAGATTCCCGTGATGTAACTCTCTTAGGAATTTTGTCAAACACCTAACATGAAAAATAGACTACAAGGCTCTACAATGGAGATCTTGTCATCCCTCAAACAATTTCAACAAGAAACTACCCAAGATGGTTCATTTCTCCACATACTACAACTTTGTGTCACATGCATGACCTATTTCCAACCCCTCAATATATATATATATATATATATAT